>SNQJ01S0012966.1:54053-82980 GCA_010110895.2 Picea sitchensis
CAAATTTGCTTTGATCTCCAGTCATATGAGATGAGCACCCACTGTCTATGAACCATTCATGTTCTTCTTTGCATTATTTAGCGACCAATGTTATTTAACAGTTTTCATTTTGTAGAATTTCTTTCCTTTTCCATGTTGTAGTTGGTATATAGATATTTGGCATATGATTATCTTCCTGCATCGCTCTGCAATCTTGTGCTTTATGACGAAGATTATTTCACTTCTAACAAACAATATTTTGATCCATTAATGGGTCAAATGGATTATAATTTTTGTTGATAGGTCTATGAACATTTCCATATCTACTATTTTCACCACTCATGTAGCTTTCATAGTTATTCCTTTCATTGATTCTACAATTGATTGCCTTGTGTCCAAAATTTCCACAAGTATAACAATTTCCAAGAAAGAAATTTTGATACCTGGGAGTAAGTGATCTTCTTTGTGGTGTGGTCCATCTGGGTTCACTATCTATTCTTCTATAGTTTCCTTCATAATGATTTATTTCATACCTGATGGGAGAGGATCTTCCTGATGTCTCATTCCTTCTTAATTCTAGTCTTCTATCTTATTGTTCAACTTGTTATGGAGTGTTTGTTTCATCATTTTCATCTTCCTTCTCTTGTTTTGTTGTCTTCAAACTATCATTGTATCCTAGTCCTGTCTTGTTATTTGGATATCTTTGATTGCTAAGGATATCATCTAATTTTTCAGTGCTTTTTTCGAACTTCTTCAATTTTTTTGTTGTCAATAGTAGCTCCCCTTTTCTGTGATCCAATTTTGCTTTCAATTTCTCATAATATTCTAATTGTTCCTTAAAGATATTAATAGTCTTTTCAAGCTTGCAATTCTCTTCTTCACAACTACTCAATTCACCTTTTAGTATTATGTTTGTGTTTCTAAGCTTGATATTTTCAGTTTCAAAATGCTTTAACTTTTCAAGATTCTGATCTTCTTGTTCACTCTGTGCATTGTCTTTGTATCCCCAAAAGGAATCAAGGTTGGTTTCTTCATCTGAATCTTCTTCACAAATGATTTCTTCTTCTTTAGAATTTTTTTGATAATCATCCTAGGTTTCTTGGGTTATGAAGAGGACTTCTCCTCCATCATTATATTCTTCATCACTCTCATCTAAGGAGATGACATCATTCTTGGAGTAGAATCTCTTTTTATTGTTGAGTCTTTTCTTTTTATAGTAGCATTTTTCAACAATATGTCCTATTCTACCACAGTTAAAGAATTTGAGAGGAGACTTACCTTTGTATCTTCCACTTCCCTTATGAAAACTTCTTACAAAATTTGTTATTTCTTCATCAAGGTCGATATCCTTGTCTTTTGTCTTCTTTATGGATTTAAAGGATGCTTCATCGTTTGGCTGGTCACTTTCTGTACCTATTCTCATTTCATATCTATAAGAGACCCATGTAATTCATCCATTGTAATTTTGGTCAAGTCCCTAGTTTCTTCAATGGAAGAGACCTTAGCATCATACTTCAAGAGGAGTGATCTCAACACTTTTTGTACAACCAACGATTCATCGAGATCTTCACCTAATCCTCTGATATCATTAACAACTTCATCAACTCTAAGAAGATAGGTTGCAATATATTCCTTTTCATTCATCCTCAAATTTTTAAATTATTCTCTATGCCGTTGAAGCTTGACCTGCTTAACTTTTAAATCACCTTCGTAGATACTCTTGAGTTTGTCCCATACCTCTTTAGCAGTGTTGCAACACATCACTTTTCTAGAAATGGTTGGTGCCAATGCTTCTAGAATAACATGTCTAGCTTTTGAATTACAACTCATAAGCTTCTTCTCATTTGGATCGGTTGGAGCATTATTTGGGATTACATAGCCACTTACAACTGAGTACCAAATGTATACTCCCAAATCTGTTAGGTAAGTTTCACTCTATCACTCCAGCATGCATAATTTCTTCCATCAAATGTTTGAATCCCATTTGAACTCTGCTCATGGTCATCCATCTCTGCTCATGATTTTCCTTCCAATGTTTAAATTGTTCTGAAGACAGTCTGCTCTGATACCAATTGTTGATACTAAGAGGGGGGTGAATCAGTATCAAGTACAATTTAAAACCTTTTTCAACTTATACTTAAACCATTCAACTATATCCAATACACCACAATACACCATGCACAATATATGAGAAATAATCAATAGTTGTTGTTCAAGGGAAGTAATGACTTCCAAAGGTAGCTACAACTTCCAAATGTAAAGGGAGGGATAAAACTCCAAGAGGAAGATAAAATAATCTAATATCAAGAGAATATTTAACTCTCCATCCTTGCTCCTTCCTTCTGCCTAAGAATATAACAGAGATAATAAACTTTACATTAAATCATCACCATCAACCAACCATCACATAGAACCTGATAATGTGTCATGAGACTTCTTTAATGTATGCAATTATTCAATTCTTGTAATACTATGATCCTATAGATAATATTACTCAATGTATTCTCTGAAATGTCTCCAAGTTTCACTCCTTTAATCCTCCCCAAAATGAAGTTATAGAGAGAATGGTAGACTTTGTTCAATTCTAGTTTATTCAAGAGACCAAACTTGTATAGAATTCCCCGTGCTCAATATTTAAAATCAGATTCAGAAACTGACACACAAGAAACCAAAGTTTGTATTGTTTTCAATGCAATTCATCCCACTTAATTTGGATTCTCTATGAATACGTTATGATTGTTTTACCCGGAACACCTGTTTATTGACTAGCTTCGAGACTGGTCAAAAACCCTATATTCCACAGAGTGTATCTCCATTATTATAGTGAATCAAGAGATGAAATGTTTATCATAGGTACCTTGATATGTCTTCTCAATACCATAGCATTTTCACCATCTGAGTCGTTCTAGAAAAACAAATTTACCGAAAATGGTAAGATGACCTGAAAATAACATACCTTAGAACACATCACCAAAAGACTTCATCCTCCCTTGAAATCTGACCTTCTTTACTTATGATTTCCTCTGAAATTCAACTTGTGTATCAAATGAATGTATAATGATATTTATTTATACCATTTATGTCACTTCCTTTTAACATTACAGTCGATCTGACACTTTCTTATTTTCTAATTATGTTCTTTAATTATCTTCAGGGCCTACATGTACTTCCTTATTGAATTCACTTTGTCATATTCAAAAATTGATTTCTCCTCAACCATGAGGATCCAAGTGACATGCCACATACCACCTTAAACAACATGATGTATACTATCCATCCATGGGTGTTGTATATGCATGTGAATTGTCCTTCATGTCCAAATACCTTCATCAATATTGCGGTCCAAAACCCATGACTAGGGTTGACATCAATGATAACAACCAATCTTCCAACATTTGGATCCTATTACATTTTTATTTGCTGGCCTAGGAAAGAGTTCCAAAGTGTCTTTCTTTTCAATCTCGTCCAGTTCCTCATTCATTGATTTTAACCAATTTACATCTTCATTGTCTTCATTGAAGTTCTTGGGTTCCACCATGGATATGAAGGCCATATGTGATTGTTCAGTGTTTTTTATTATCCTTCTCCTGGTTTGTACACCTTTGTCTTTCTCACCAATTATTTGACTTGTAGGATGATTCTTTTGAGTAATTCTGGAGGAAGGATTAGATGTTGTCTGTTGATTTGAGTCTGCCTGAGTATTTACATCTTCAGCTGACTCAGAGTCTTCTTGATCGGATTTGTGGACCTATTCAGCTTCATCTTCAACTATATCCTCTGTTGTTGATTCAATATTGCTCACCTCTCTTACTGGGACGCCTTCATCAACTTTTATGTCAATACAATCAACCAATTTATACAGCCTTTTATTATAGCATTTGTATCCTTTATTGTTTGTAGAATACCCTAAGAAGATTCCTTCATAAGCCCTATCATCATACTTGCCAAGGTTTTCATTATTATTATTTATGTAGCACTTACTCCCAAAGACTTTGAAGTGTTTGATTGTAGCAGGTCTTCCATGCCACGGTTCATAAGGTGTATTTTTCGATGTGTGGTCTGATATGAGATTTGTTAAGAATGTGGATTGTTGTGTGTACTTCTTCTACCTAGTAGGTTTGACCAATGTTCTTCTCATTCATCATTGACCTGCCCATTTGCTGAACTGTTATGTTTTTCCTCTCAACTACTCCATTTTGTTGTGGAGTTCATGGGATTGTGTATTCTCTTTTGATCCCATGTTTATCACAGAATTCCTTGAACTCACATGACATAAATTCCCCTCCTTTGTATAATCTTAATGCCTTTAACCTCTTGCATGCTTGCTTCTCAGTTAAAGCCTTAAATATTTTAAATCTCTCAAATGCTTCAGCTTTTTCTTTGAGAAAAGAGACCCAAGTAAGTCTGGAGTAATCATCAATGATCAACATAAAGTAGTTTTCCTTTCATGGGCCTTCTTGTCTTGATGGTCCATATAAATCCATATGACCTAATTAGAGTGGTTTCTCCGTTGAAGTAGAGCTCTTGGATTTAAACTGTGTCCTGGTTAGCTTTCATACTTGGCAGGGTTTACACACAGAGTCTTTTGGCTTTGATATTCTTGGAATATCTTTTACTGCCTCAAGATTTTTGAGCTTGATTAAGTGGTCAAATTTTAGATGTCCAAGTCTCCTATGCCATAACTAGATTTCATCATGTTTTATTAGATGACACTCTTGTTTATCTTCTTTCAGCACATATACATTATTTTATGTCCTTATGCCTTTAGCCACCACTTGTCATGAGTTTACAGACTTTATCTTACAATCCTTGGAGGTGAACACCACTTCACATCCTCTGTCACACATTTGAATTACACTAAGAAGATTATGTTTCAGCCCATCTACAAGCAGAACATCCTGGGCTTTTCCTTTACCATTACTCAAACTCACCATCCCTTTACCCTGGATTTTACCTGGTTCATCATTTCCAAAGGTTAAATTTTTTCTTTTTCTTTTACTTATAGACGTAAACTTATCCTTGTCTCAAGTCATGTGCTTGGAACATCCACTGTCTATATACTAAGGTCTTTTTGTTTTTGAGATCAAATTACTAGACCACATTTTTCACTGTCTTTCTTTCTCCATGTGCTGGCATTTCTAGCTAAAGGATTTATCCTTGGATCTGCCTTGTACTTCTTCAAATGGTAGTTTGCATCTTTGTGGCCGAAGTTATGATGGTTATAACATTTGAGCTCATTGTTCAGTAGGTCAAAGTAATTGGTGCTACGTTGTCTATTCATTGGATGCTTATTTCTATGTTGTAAATATTGTTTATTTCTTGACCTCCTCAGTTGCATGTATCTAAACTTAATTTGAAAGTTTACAATCTCATGACCAAAATTAGAACAGTAAAAACATTAACCATGAAATAAATTTTGGTACCTAAAGGATGGCCTTCTTCTTGTCATTTGTCACTCCATATTCTGATCTCTTTGTTTTTTATCAGGGACCATCTTATCTTTATTAGCTTTAGGTGACAGAGTACTCTCATGGTCTGATTGTCTGTTGGCTTGGAACTTTATCATCCTTACTTGCTCTTTGCTTTCTGGTTGTTTGTTGCTTGAACCATTTACATAACCTAAACCAGTCTTCAACAACGAAGATCTATGTTTGCTTAGAATGTCGTTTAGTTATGTTGTGGCTGTAATGAGTGGAAGGTTTTGAAGATAAAATATTTTAAACCTTTCCATCTCTTTTCAATTTTTTAATACCTCTTCTTCCAAGGCTTCACATCTTTCCTTCTTTTCTAATAACTGTTGTTTCAGAATGTACTCTATTTTTCTTGCCTCCTCTAATTCCACTTTTAGCAGGGAAAATTATTCACTAGGTTCTTTATTGTGTTTCTCAAACTGTATCAACAATTATTTTTTCTTTTTCTTCTTAGATACGAGACTGGAAATTTCTTCTAGAGAACTGATGAGTTCTCCTTCCAAGTCAACCACAGCTTCTTCATCGCCAAACTTATTTCCTCTATTTTTATTATCATAATCCTCTTAGGCCATAAGCATAAATTCATTAACCTTATCTTCACATGAGGAGTGACTATCTATGCCTTCTGAAGAGTCATCATTTTTTACGCATAAAATTTTCTTTTTACCAAATCTCTTGGGTTTGAACTTCTTTTCTCCTTCTGAATTCTGAGCCTGCTTCTTGTGTGGACACTTAGATGCAAAGTGACCTATATTTCCACAGTTGAAACATTTTAAGGGAAATTTTCCTTAGTACTTGCCTGATCCTTTAGTTAGTCTTCTCACAAATCTTTCTTCAATTTCATCAGGCTCAGAATCCTCATTCTTATCATCTTTAAATGATGCTTCTCTAGATGTGGATTTATATTTACCTATCCTCATTTCATATGCAGTCAAAGTTCCTAGAAGTTGATCAAAAGGAAAAAGAATTAGATCATTAAGTTCTTCTATGGCATAGACCTTTGGGTTGAACCTATCTGGCAAAGATCTTAAAATCTTTTGGACTAAAAATACGTCTTCAAACTTCTCACCAAGAATCTTCATGGAATTCGCTAGTGCTTCAACTCTCAGAAAGTACTTCCCAACAGTTTCATCCTCTTTCATATTTAGTTTTTCAAACTAGAATTTGTAGGTTTGAAGCTTAGCATCCTTTACCTTCTCATTACCTTCATAATTTCTAATGAGTTTGTCCCACATTTCCCTGGCATATTCTAAGTGCATAAATTTTACAAATTATGCTTCTGCAAGCCCACTCAGAATAGCATTCATAGCCATAGCGTTGAAGCTGAATTCTAGCTTGTCGTCCTTTGAAGCTAGTACAACTAGATTTACATAACCAGTCTCTACCACATCCCAGACATCTTCACCTAAAGCCATTAAGTAGGTTCTCATCGTAACTTTCCAGAAGGCAAAGTTTGTTCCATTGAACAGTGGGGCCTTATTGGTTGAAGTTCCTTCATGTATAGTCATGTTTAAGCTCTAGGATATAACCTTAGATAAAAGGAACCTGGCTCTGATACCAATTGTTGGAAAACTGAGAGGGGGGGGTGAATCAATCGTTACCATGATTAAAAAATTGTGCTTATTTTAAACTCTTTACAAAGCACTCAATGAAAATCAAAATAGTGTAGGGAGGTAAGAAATAGAATATTCAACATCAATCACACACATGAAATATATAGAGACAAATATTTCCTGAGGAAACCCATAAGGGGAAAAACCTATTCTTCTTGATATGATAAGTAATCTTTAATTTCTATACATTATCATTCTTATGAGATCCAACTCATTGTCAGGATACCAACTCCGATTTACAAGATGCAACTTGTTTATATCACCAACTGGATGGAAGCACCAACTTCGAGTTACACAGGCACCAACCTGTATAACAAGGAACAATAGTTCTCCCTTGCACCACCCTACCACCCTGGTTTTGCAGGCTGGAAGAAGATGGAAGCTACAACTCCCTGTGTTTAAGCACCCACTTGAAACTTTTGAGGACAACAGTCCTCCCTAGAACCTCCCTACCACCCTAAAATATAAATCTTTGTTTTTCACAACTTTATCACTTTGATATAGCATTTATCTATGTCTTACTAGTCTCATCATTGTTCTACTACACTACTCTTCCCTTCCTGCATCAGTGTCTCTCTCCTCGCGTCTACTACTCTTTTTGTTCTTCTCTCAGATATGCATTTATGTTCCTTTCTTATTCTTCACTTCATCTCCTACACACTACATGCTTCTACATGAATGAATTATAACCCACAGTCATACCCAACTCTTCTATGTTCGACATTTTTATACTCTCTGTGCACCTTCTGCATCCTTCATTCACAATATGTCTTCATTCCCTTCACGGCATCACTGCTCTACCCCACAGGTTGTTCACTTCGTCTCTTCCTTACTCCTCCATGGATTTATAGAAAAATCACTTCACAGCTCTGTTCTGCATGAATTTCTCACATCAAGTCTTCTCCTGATCATCATGGCAACTTTCCATGTTCTCTGGTGGTTCTGTTGCCTGTGAGTTCATCATCAGTGGTCATTATGTTGAGATTCCTTAGCTTCTATGGTAGTCGAGACTCTTCATATTCTCTATCAGTTACAATCATTTGTCTATGGAGTCTTTAGCTTCTAATCCCCTTCCTTCATGTGACCATCGAAAATGACCAAACACCTATTCAGAAGGTGCTTCCCGATCTCGGTCTAGTGAGAGATATCTCCTTTTCACGATATGACCTTGGGATATGAACTTCATGTGACCACATCATTACGGGCCCATCCATGAAAAATTAAGGCTCGAGCATGTTCTGTCCCCGCAATGGAGTACGATTGTCGATCTCACAATCTTGACGATTCTCTTGAACGGAGGGTTCAAATCTATCCTCTAGATTCCATGGACCAAATCTCTCTTACCTCCATCAACGACTGAGGCTTCCTTCATGATCTGGGATATGGGAGTTTCAACTCTCAATCCCTGTTGTTGATGACTGAATATATTCCAGAATAGAAGATTTGTTGACATATGTCCTCTTCAATTGACGGTTTTGACTTCTTTCCTTTATCCACATGTGATCCTTAGTCTCATCGAGAAAATGACATGTATCCCTCCAAGCCAACGCATGAGATCGATTTCGCGATATGGCCTCCAGGCTCTAGGAGTTTCAATTCTCAAGTTCTCATTTTCTCTCGGATCATTTCACCTGGAGTCCACGATCCAATGATGCATGTCCCTCTCAGATCAATGATAGATATCTCCTTTGTGTCGTTGGACTTCGGATATTTCAATTCTCAAACTCTCATTCATCCTTCCTTTTCTTTTTCCTGGAGTTGACAATCCACTGATGCATGTCCTCTTTAATCCAATGACTATCCTCCTCTCCAGGACTTCGGATCTTTGGGTGAGTACTGGTGGTAAAACTCTCGAAGAAAAACTCTTGGAGTGACGTAACTCTTGCATCAGTCGATGACGTGTCATGAGCCAAGCAACTGCCACGTGTCTCTCGGATTTATGGTTTCCACATCCCTGAAATGTCGAATCAACTTGAAACTTGTCATTTTCTGATTGTGCCACATGTCCTTTCTGATGTAGTCTGCTAACATGGTCTTCCATATGACCTTCTCGAATCAATGGTCCTCATTCTCCCTTTGATCGATGGATGTGATCAAATCGTGATTTCCTGCAGTGAGTTTCCTCAAAACTCCCAACTCACGAAACTCTAAAATGATTCATATTAGATCAATGGTCGATATCTCTCGGTGATCCAATGGCCCAAATCATTTTGTGACTTTTCATATCGTGATTTTCTACAACTATCACCTTTGACTTTGCGATTCGTTGAAATGTTGATCTCCCATGACATGTCCTCTGGATTCAACGACTCAAATCTCATCTTGATTTTTCATTTCACGGAGTTGGACGTTGGCTCACCTCTATTCTCCTGTTTCTTGAATTCCCAATATCCATGGGTGCCAAATCAATGGATCATGCTCCCCACGATCTAACGGCTCAGATATTATTGCGATTTCACATTTTGTGAATGTGGAGGTTCGATCACCTCTACTCTCTCTATTCTCGAATTCTTGATATCCACAGGTGCCAAATCAACGGTTCAATCTTCCCTCAGAATGATGGCTCCTATCTCTTGAGTGTTGGATAGCTTCTCGACGTTATCTTCTTCGTAGTTTTACTGAATCTAGCGGCACACAACTATCTTTGTTTCTCCCTCCAAGGATTTCTACGGTCCGTTTACGTTCCTGAGAACGCTATCTCTCCTGAGCTTTGGAAACTAGTTAACCTTGGCCCTGGCGCACACTTGCGCTCTGCGTGCAACTTTGTGCTATTCCTCTTGAGATTTGTAGACAAAAATTTCTCATGATCTTTGTCATTCCCAATGCTATCATTGCAACTTTCTTGTTTGTCATCATTACACACTCTGATCTTGCCATCAATGACAAGCACACTTATCTTGTAAACATGCCAATAATTTCGAGTGATGTGGTTTTCCTTGAATAATAGTGATGAGCCATTATTAATTTGTGGATAATAAAACATGATGATTATTAAGGGGAAATTAAAAAAAGATCAAAACCATAATAATAATATAATTATTAAGATTTCTACATGGACAATATGTCATTTGCAAAAATTGAACCTAGGTGGAGAGGATAACAACCATTCCTTCTGATGCAGGATCATCGTATAACGCAAAAACATGCGCCTAGTCAAAGGGGACAGTTGGACGCACAAAAGCAATTAAATACATTTTTGTGAAAATGTTGTGAATTTTCAAAATCTGAAACATTAATGTAATGGATGGGAGGAAAGTGCAATTGCATTTATGCCTCAGAGATCCAAACTGACTTAGGAGCATATGTTCCTATCCACCAAATGTAATAGACATTTATGTGTGTTTAATGCAAGTAGGTAGATTTAAATGATAGATTAGACAGTTTTAGGAGCTTAAGAGGGAAAACGGATGATAGACACCCTCAACCGTTGTATCATTGTAACATAATTCAAAATTCGTAAGTTGTAGAGCTGCAGAAGAGAACAACAAATTTTATGCATTCTAGATGTTGTTATTTACCATGTATAGGAGCACTGGAATTAATAGAAGAAAGCTTTGATTCCAATCTATTTGTTTGTTATGGTTTTTGGAACCACCTATTGAATGGTATGTTGCAGGCTAGTTTATATTCTTTGTGTGCATTTTATTTCAATGAAATCTGTGTGTGTATGCTCTAGAATTCTATGCTGAATGTTTGAATTATGGATAAGGGGAAAATGAGGTTCAGTTGTTTCTCTTTCTGAGAACTCCTGCAAAGAGTGCAGTGGAGGGTACGCAAGGAGTGTGTCGACCAGGCTATGAGTTTCATCTCAGAACTCTTAAAGGAGATTCAAATCATGTTTTTACAAGACGAAGTGCAAGGTTATCTCAGAGCCGTGCAAGGTGTGTGTAGGCTGGGTGAGGTATGGAATTCTACCAACTCAAGAGAGAGATTGAGAGACTATTGTTGCAAGAGGTGTAAAGAGTCGAAGACCCAAATAACCATAGGTTATTTGAAAATTGTCGCAAGGAGTGCGTGTAGGGACCCTTTTGGAAGCCTTGAGTTCACAAGTGAAAGATCATAAGGGATAGAACCTCTGAAGTGTTCAATGGAAGGTAGAGGACGAATCGTCTCATAGAATTCAATTTCAGGAGGGAGGACACCAATTCATTTGGCCAGAATTCCTTCAGAAGTTGAATCGGATGGTGGAATCTCTTCAATAGGAAGTGCCAAAGTTTCGTGAGCTGTTGGATCTTGTGGAATAGCGGAAAGATTAAGACCGAGTTTCTTTCAACCCTCTTAAGCTCAGGAAGGATAGTGATTGTCAGATCCGGATCAACGAGGGACGTTGATATCATATGTGAATTTGCGTATCGAAGTTCGAGGAATGAAGTGACCAGTGGTTTGGGTCGAGTGTTGCGGATTTTTGATTGGAAAAATCATGATACAACGAGGGCCATTGTATTGAGGGAGGCACATAGTCGTTGATCTCGTCGAAGGTAGGATTTCAGAGTCAGGGATTTGTAGAGGGAGAGGAATGAATGTTCATTGTTCTCTCAAGTTTTGAAAGCCGAAGACTCGTGCGAACAGGTGGCTAGGACCCACTCTGTAAGTGGAGTAAACAGAGGTGACAGGTGGCATGCACCCATCATTTTGGGTGGAGTCAACCTTCATTGACATATCGCGTTTCGGGGATTCGCAAGGGAAGAGCACAAGAGTTTGGCGCTCCAACTCGTGAAGTTGTGAGTTGGGAAAGGTGCTTGTGTTAAGGCTTGGTTGTGGTCATATTATAAAAGGGTATGAAGAGGGGGCTTACACTTTAAGCCCATTCACAATTTTGTGTTTCGACTATTGCCAAGGGTTGTGGCATTGTATTCGAAGTGCCCAACTCATGAGACCCGAAATCCTTTGCGGGCTTAAACAAGGAGTTCAATTAACCCTTGTCATGGTTTAGAGAAAATCCTACATGGATATCGGCCTGAGGGAAGGAGGTTTGCACCAGTTATGGTATTAGAGCCAAGAAAAAATTATTTTCTTCTACAACAGAGAGAAAAGAGGAATTTTACAGCCATGCAGCCGAGAAGAAGAGAAAGGCCCATACCTGATCCAGCAGTGGAAAGAGAAATGCGTGAATTATGTGCTAGACTTGATTCTATGGAGACAACACAGAGGTGAACAGTTGACGCTGGGGATATCAGAAAAGATGAAACTAAAAATGAAACTAAAAATGAAGGAGAAGAAGTTGCAGTCGAAGATGTTGTAGAGGAACGCCTATTTAGGGTTGTTGCAAGGATAGGTGCTAGGGAAAAAATGGAGATTCCAATGTATGAAGTCAACCTAGACGTTGAAGATCTTCTAGACTGGATTAGAGCTCTAGACAAATAATTCTACTATGAGGATGTCGAGGAAGACAAGAAAGTCAAACATGTCGTTATGGAATTAAAGGGCATGCAACATTGTGGTGGGATGTACTACAGGCTGACAGATGTTTCAAGGGAAAGAAGAAAATCAAGAGATGGGAAAGAATGGTTGCAAAAATGAAATCCAAGTTTATACCCAGGGATTATCAAATAAATCTGTTTTGGAGGATGTAGAATTTGAGACAGAAGATGATGTCAGTGAAAGAATACACCGAAGAGTTCTATAGGATAAACATCAGAGCAGGTCATTGGGAAAGCGATGATGAGAAAGTTTCCAAGTATATGAATGGTCTATGATATGACATTCAGGACAAGAAGAGCATGATGACCATCTGAACCATAGAAAATGCTTATCAGATGGCTCTAAAATCCGAAGAGAAGCTGAGCCGAAAGCAAGGTTGACCAAGGTAGAATTCAAAGCAGAGGAAAGAAAATTGCCCAGGATAGAACTCAGAAGCCTAAAGAAGAGGGGAAGAAACCACAAACTCAGTCTGAGAGAGGAGGAAGCTCAAAGGGGAGGAAGTATGCTGATAGAAATACTTTTCATTGAGCCAGAGGAAGAGGAAGAGGAAGAGGAGGCGAAGTGAAATACTTTGTCTGTGGAAAAATTAGACATAAACCCTATGAGTGTCCATATAGGAAGAAAGGTGTTGAAACTCACATTGTCGAAGCGCAAGGATGGAATGTTGAGGCAGAGGATGCTGAGGGAATAATATCTTCAATGATGCAGAAAGTTCTCTTGAAACCGAAGAAGGAGACAGAGAACCCATCCCAAAGAAATAGTTTGTTTCAGACTACTTGCAAAACCAAAGACAGGGTATGCAAGGTCATAGTGGACAGCGGTAACACAGATAATCTTATATCTACAAAAATGGTAGAAAATATGGAGCTAGAGACTGTTTATATCTACAAAAATGGTAGAAAATATGGAGCTAGAGGATCATTTTCACATCCAATCCCATACAAAGTTTCATGTCTACAAAAAGGACATCAGGTAAATGTCACTAAACAACGTTTTGTTGAATTTAAAATAGGAGGATATAAATATGAGATATTATGTGATGTCATTCCCATGGATGTTTTTCATCTATTGCTGGGTAGACCATGGAAATATGACATAAATGAGGTGAATGATGGGAGAAAGAACACTCACACTCTGGAGAAAAATGGTAGGATGCACATGTTGCTGCCAATTAAGGATAAAATGGTGAAAACAAAGATGAACAACACTGTACTTCTCATGAGTGGGAAGGAACTTCTTAAGGAATTCAAGAAGAAGGAAGAAACATAATTCATTTTGGTTAGGAAGCCCATAATTGTTTTGAACAACACTAGGATAGATGATTTACCAAAAGAAATCCAGGAGTTGCTGGAAGAATTTGTTGATATAGTAGTGGACGAACTACCTTGTTCGTTTCCACCTATCAGGAGTATAAGCCATCATATCAATCCTATACCTGGAGACAGTTTTCTGAACAAAGAAGCTTATAGGTTGACACTACAGGAGAATGAAGAAGTTAAGAGACATGTCTAGGAATTAATGGAAAAAGGATTAATTCGGGAGAGCTTGAGTCCATTCATTGTTCCAACAGTGCTCAGCCCATGGAAGGATGGTGGCTAGAAAATGTGTATAGACCCAAGGGAAATCAACAAAATTACCATCAGGTATAGGTTCCCATTACCAAGGATGGATGACTTGATGGATTTCTTGAGTGGAGCAAAGTTTTTTTCAAAGATTGATTTGAAAAGTGGATATCATCAAATTAGAATGAGAGAAGGTGATGAATGGAAGACAACATTCAAGACGAATGAAGGGTTGTATGAATGGCTTGTCATGCCATTTGGCTTGAAGAATGCACCCAGTACTTTCATGAGGTTGATGAATGAAGTCCTGAAGGATTTCATTGGGAAATTCGTCATTGTATATCTTGATCATATATTAATTTTCAGAAAAACTGAAGCAGAGCATTTGAAGCATTTAGTTGCAATGATGAGAAGGTTACATCAAGAGAAATTGTTGATCAATGTGAATAAATCGTCATTTATGAGGACATAACTCATTTATTTGGGTTTTGCTATCTCTACAAATGAATTGAAAAAGGATCCGAAAAAGATAAAGGTGATTAAGGATTGGCCATCGTCGAAGAGCATGTTTGATATTTGAAGATTCCATGGTTTGGCTAGCTTATACAAGAAATTCATCCGAAACTTCAGTGGAATTAGCACACCGATGATGGATACGGTGAAGAAAAGACATAAATATTTTCACTAGACGGAAGAAGCGGAGAAGAGCTTCAACCTGCTGAAGAAGTAGATCATTGAGAAACCAACTTTGGTTTTTTTAGATTTCAACAAGACATTCTAGGTCAGGTGTGATGCAAGTGTATTTTCCATTGGAGCGGTCTTAAGCCAAGACAATAGGTCGATCGCGTATTTTAGTGAAAAATTGAATGAAGCAAAGATTAAGTACTCCACGTATGACAAAGAATTCTACGCAGTCATACAAGTGTTGAAGAAATAGAGGCACTATTTGGTTCAAAAAGAGTTCATTTTGTACAGTGATAATCATGCTTTGCAATTCATGACTCGACAGGAGAAGTTTAACCAAAAACATGCTAAATGGGTTGAATACATGCAAAATTTTACTTTTTTGATTAAGCATATTTCTGGAACTTCTAACAAAGTTGTTGACGCTTTGAGAAGGAAATGTTAGCTTATGTAGGAATTTAGAGTTAAGACTTTGGGTTTTGATAACCTCAAAGAAATGTACGTGGATGATCCAGATTTCAAAGAGGCATATGAGGCACATGAGAATCCAATTCTCAGGGACAGAAGCTAATGGATAGAGTACATGATCCAGGATGGAATATTGTTCAGGGGAAATCAACTATGTATTTTGAAATGCTCCATGAGGGAGAATTTGCTGAAGGAAAATCACAGTGCAGGATTGGTCAGACACTTCAGCCATGAAAAAATGTTGTCAAAGTTGAATGTATCATATTACTGGCCAAGGGTGAGGACAGATGTGAAGAAACTTGTGGACAGGTGCAGAATTTGTCAACACACGAAGGGAAAAAGGAAGAACGCAGGGTTATATCAGCCATTACCCATACCCGAAAGGCCATGGGATGCAGTGAGGATGTATTTCATATTAGGATTTCCAAGGACATAGAGGGGATATGCTTCAATCTTTGTAGTGGTAGAAAGATTTTCAAAGATGGCACATTTCATACCATGCCAGAAAACCAGTGACGCAACTCATATTGCGAACTTGTTTTTCAAGGAATTCGTCAGACTTCACGACTTTCCAAGGAGTATCATTTCCGATCGAGATACCAAGTTCGTAGGGAATTTTTGGAGGACCTTATGGAAGAAGCTAGGGACAAACTTGTCTTTTATCTCAGCGTATCATCCTCAGACGAATGGACAGACAGAGGTTAAGGAGCTTAGTGACTAAACACCATAGTCAATGGGATCACATTCTACCACATGCAAAATTCGCTTACAATGATTCACTCAATAGAAGCATAGGGCAGAGTCCATTCCAAATTGTATATGGAATGCAACCAAGGGGAGTCTCTGAATTGAAAGAAACATAACAAGTTGATTTCTAGTGCAGAGGACTTTGCAGAAGGAATGAAGGAGCTTCATAGAAAAATGAAGGAGCGATTGCAGAGTTCAATTCAAGAGTACACGCATAGAGAAGATCAACATAGGTGAGAAATTGAATTTGAAGTTGGTGATTTGATTCTTGTACATTTGAGGAATGAAAGGTTCCCAAGGGGAACATACAACAAGCTAAATATGAAGAAAATTGGACCATGCAAGGTCATAAGAAAATTTGGGGCAAATGCGTATGAGATTGAATTACCCGATGGGGTCGGAATCTCACCGATATTCAATGTCTTGGATTTGTACCCTTACATAACTGAAGAAGAAGGAGCAGAAGATGAACAAGAAAATATTCAATGGACAAAACAAATGCATGTAGCTGAAAAGCCACATATGGAAAGAATAATTGACAAGAGGATTAGTAGAAAGACCAGGAGAAAAGAGTATTTTGAATACTTGGTCAAGTGGAAAGGACATCCAATTGAAGATGCCAACTGGGAGAGTGAAGAAGAAATTCAAAGGCATGGAAAGATCGTGTAAGCGCTGATGAACAGGAGTTCATGAAAATTTTCAAGCAAGGGATTATGATGCAGGAGCATCATATAAAGCAAAATCACACGCCTAGACAAAGGGGACAAATGGATGCGCAGATGCAATTAAATACGTTTTTGTGAAAACGTTGTGAATTTTCAAAATCTGAAACATTAATGTAATGGATGGGAGGAAAGTGAAGCTGCATTTATGCCTCGGAGATCCAAACTGATTTTGGAGCATATGTTCCTATCCGTCGGATGTAATAGGCATTTATGTGTGTTTAATGTAAGTAGGTAGATTTAAATGATAGATTAGACAATTTTAGGAGCTTAGGAGGGAAAACAGATGATAGAAACCCTCAACCCTTGTATCATTCTAACATAATTTAGAATTCATAAGCTGTAGAGATGCAAAGGAGAACAAAGAATTTTATGCATTCTAGTTGTTGTTATTTACCATGTATATGAGCATTAGAATTAATAGAAGAAAGGTTTGATTCCAACCTATGCTTTTTTTATGGTTGTTGGAACCACCTGTTGAATGGTATGTTGCAGGCTAGTTTATATTCTCTGTGTGAAATTTATTTCAATGTAATCTGTGTGGGTATTCTCTAGAATTCTATGTTGAATGTTTGAATTCTAGATAAGGGGAGAATGATGTTCAATGATGTTTGAATTCTGAAAACTCCTACAAAGAGTGTAGTGGAGGGTCCACAAGGAGTGTGTCGACTAGGCTATGAGTTTCATCTCAGAACTCTCAGAGGAGATTCAAATCATGTTTTTACAGGCTGAAGTGCAAGGTTATCTCAGAGTCATGCAAGGTGTTCACAGGCTAGGTGAGGTCTAGAATTTTACCAACTCAAGAGAGAGATTGAGAGACTGTTGTTGCAAGAGGTGCACAATGTCGAACACCCAAATAACCAGAGGTTATTTGAAAATTGTTACAAGGAGTGCATATAGGGACCCTTTTGGAAGCCTTGAGTTTGCAAGCGAATGCTCAGAAGGGATAGAACCTGTGAAGTGTTCAAAGGGAGGTGGAGGTCGAAATCGTCTCACATAATTCAAGTTCAGGAGGGGGAAGGATTAAGAACGAGTGTCGTTCAACACTCTTAAGCTCAGGAAGGATAGTTACCATCAGATTCGGATCAACGAGGGTCGTTTATATCATATGTGAATTTGCATATCGAAGTTCGGGGAATGGAGTCACCAGTGGTTTGGGTCGAGTGTTGTGAATTTCTGATTGGAAAAATCCTGATACAATCAGGGTCATTGGATCGAGGGAGGCACACAACCGTCGATCTCGTCGAAGGCACAATTTCTGAGTCGGGGATTTGTAGAGGGAGAGGAGCGGTTGTTCACTGTTCTCTCAAGTTGTAAAAGTCAAAGAATCATGTGAACAAGTGCCCAGGACCCACTCCGTAAGTGGAGTAAACAGAGGTGACAAGTGGTGTGTGCCCATCGCTTTGGTTGGAGTCAACCTTCGTTGACATATCGCATTACGGGGATTCGCTAGGGAAGAGCACAAGAGTTTGGCACTCCAACTCACGAAGTCGTGAGTTGCGAAAGGTGCTTGCATTAAGGCTTGGCTGTGGTCATATTGGAAAAGGATCTGAAGATGAGGATTACACATTAATCCCATTTGCAATTTCATGTTTTGGTTATTTCCAAGGGCTTCAACATTGTATTCGAAGTGCCCAACTCGCGAGACCTGAAATCCTTTGCGGGCTTAAATAAGGAGTTGAGTTAACCCTTGTCGTGGTTTAGAGAAGATCATGTACGGATCTCAGCCTGAGGGAAGAAGGTTTTCACCACCTTCCAACCAACTCAACTTAGCCCAACTAACATGAAAATGTTTTGTAATTTATAAAATTTAAACTTTTATAATTTACAACTAAATTAAAGATTTTATATAAATTCTTATAGTTTTACATGTGAATATATATATGAATATCTATTCAATATGACATATCTTAGATCAAAGCATGTTTTTGTGTTTAAAATCTAATGATAATTTATTTTAAGTAGGTTTAGTGCTATTAATAATTACATCTCTGACAAAGTGATTTATGGGTTTAAGAAGTCAATGAATATCTTAAATCTCAAAGCATGTTTTGGTCTCTACCATTTCAATGTGATAGATGCCTAGGGGTTTTATGAGAAAATAAATTATGTTTATAGTATGAAATTATAAGAATTATTGAGCTTCTTGAGCTTCCTTAAGTGGTCTAGAGGACATGTGGGGACCCAAATATTTAATAACTAAATTCACCGATTGATATCTAGTTTTATGTGAAAAAATGTAAATAAAGCTCAGTACGTTACAATTCATCAAAAATAACATTCTTTGAATGGACCAAAAAATTAAACCAAACAAGATGATTCTAGAAGTGTACATATCCATATATATGTGTACTTGATGCAAAATAAAAAATTCTAGAATGTCACTTGTTTAAAAAAGTCGTAATGGTATGCCATCTTCAATTATTCGTTCATGATCGACTTTTGACATTTTCCATTTTCTAACTTTTGATATTTTCCTTGATTGAACCTATATTAACTTTATGCACGTTGCACATACAAATTGACTATATTGAGAACTTATGACATCTGAATGATAGTCTTGAAAGTGAACATGACTGTTGATTTGATGGGTTTCTTGAAAAAACTAGCATTTTAATACGAAGGATCCTCTTTCATATATAAAACTGTTATCATCAAAATATTCTAACAATGTCATCTTTCCTTGTGTGCATTGCATCAAATACTATTCAATATTTTCATCATTGTTAATAGGTGCAACCACAACAAAGACATCTCCTACAAATAACTCGTCATGTTCTAACAAGCAATTCTCCTTAGATGAACACACATGCACACAATTGTACTATATATAATTTTTATATATCTATATAGTACATGTAAATCTACATTGGTTAAGCATAGAAAATATGTTTGAACAATTGAAATATAAACTACCTTCTCTAACAAGATCAGAAATTATATCTCCATCAATTGGAACTATAGTTTCATTTGATTCAATCTCCTCTAATCTTGCAATTGTCATTTTCCCATTTGTATTAATTTCGGTGTGTCTCCAAGCTTTAACATATTTCTCAGTTTTGGTCTCATAAATGTATGTGGATTATGTGTCCTCTATGCAAACTAAACAAAAACAAGTTCATTTCTTACATCAAATGCAAACACATTTTGGAAGGGTTTTGTTTTAATTGAATGCAATTTTCAAGTCCCATGTATTGTACTGGCCTCATCTGGGATTGATCTATCTACATCTTGGATGCCAATATGCCAAAAAAACTTAACACGCATCAATAGTAATTTATTTAAATATAAATAGGAAATGTCAATATAATAAACATGTTAAAGACAATAACTAATTAATTTTCTCTATTCAACATGCTTGAAAATCATATTTTTGAATGCAAATAAAAATATCATGTGTGCACAACATATATAAACACAGACCTACGCACATCCTTTGATGGATTATTTTCATGGATTAGTGCATGTTTTCACCATCAAAAAAATTGAAAAGTAGATTCAAATAGATCGACATGAGGGTTCATCTGATACCTTTGAAGTGTTAATTTTACACATACCCGTGCACTGTCATGCTCTCTGTTTCCATGAATAGTCTCAAAGAAATTCCAACAATTTGTAATGTTTGATTTCTTGTGAAGACGACACAACCAATAAAATGACCGTGAATATCTGAATTGACCCACACATCCATCTTACCATATCTAATGTCAATTGAATTTGATACCACAGTTTTTCAATGAATCATAAAACTTATCAAAGAAATGTTGTACATAATGTGTATCATGTGTTTGATCACCACTTATATAAAAGTTATATTCTTTAATAACATGTCAATTTTCATCAGTGCTTTCTATGTTATCAACACTTTGTTGATTATGTCTATATAGAACATGGAAAAATATAGAGACTTGATCAGAATGATAATATTCACTTTGTATTTATTTTATTGTAGAGAATGTGTAATTCTCTATAAAATCAACTATAGATAAAATCCTCCTTGTTGGAAACACTTCACAGGATTGTTTGAATTGTAGGTATTTCCATCGATATCTATGTGAATGTTTGGTGTATTTATAAAAAAAAATCTCAAACTTCTTCAAAAACTCTATCACAAATATTTTATCCACTTTCAAATCAATTATTTTGGAAAAAACATTTGAATAACTTGTAGTAGTCCTACTAATATATTCATATCTCTAGGATAATTGGAGTGAAATATTGATCATTCATATCAATAGGATACTTCATATCAAGTCAATAGGATACATGGAGCTAAATGTTGATCATTCATATCAATAGGATACTTGGAGTGAAATAAAATTAGATTTCAACAATGATCACATTTGTTTCCACAACCACATTTGTTTTGGTAAAATAATTCATCACCTTCTCTTTAACATAGAATTTGGGATATAAAACCATGGATTGTGGAAGGAGGTGAACTTGCCCAAAAGTGTTTACCAAAATCAAGAAAAGTGTTGTAATATAAGTAAAATTTCACATTATAATGACAACAACAAGTGTCACGAACAATGATGGGTCTAACAAACGATGCTTTTTGTTGCACAAATGTATTGATGGACATTTTAAATTCTTTGTTATTTTATTTTAACTTGTTGAACAATTATATTTGTGTCATTGACAATATATGTTTTGCATGTTCTTCATATTGACCTCGTGCTATTCTTTGTCGCAACATGTACCTCGTATGTGGTGAAACACGATATTTTTTCAACCAATAATTACATGCCAATTCTTTAACATGTTCTGCAAGTCCATCTTTGTAGGGTTGTCTAGAAATAATTATCAAACAAGTAAGTTCATTATTTGCATCTATTTGCAATCATAATTATCTATGTTTATACAATGTTTTTCTTGAGGTTCCCATAGCTTTTTCCATGTGTTGTGTCAAATGGTATTTTGTATTACTAGATGGAGCAACTTTTGTTTGTATTACTCTAAGTGAAACATTGACATATTTTTTTCGAGATTTTCCAAAATATTTTAATGTGCTAGTTATATTCTCGAAGACATTTTGTTTCACCTTTGTATCATTTGTCGACTTCTGAATACCCAATAATGATGTAGCTTCTTTTAATTTTTTTAACCTTATTAGACCTCTCAAAAGTTGAGCTTTTGTTTCTATGGATTCATCTTTGAAAAAAGTATTATAGATATTCTTAACACGATATCTTATAATATGGTCACATTTTTTCTCCCCAAATTTGTAAGTAACATTTTTTAACATTTCATCATCAATGTTGATATCTCCTGCATATTTCAATTTAAATTATATTAAAAAACTAAAATAGATCATAAATTAATTAAACTCTACAAGTTTTTGAATCTTGTATTATATAAATTTATGTACATACCTATAGGTGATTCGACCCCTACTTCAATTTCAGTTTCAATGACTTCATTGATGTTAATTTTTTGTAAGTGAGTGTAGGAATCTATATTACTGAGCATAATATGATACAAAATGTGGGCCTCCTGGTCTATCTAGAAGGAAACTAGACCAGGGGGTCCCTAGTTGCACGAGTTGAAAGTAGCGAGGGATGGTTCTGGTCTTCCACCAAGGGAAACTAGACCAGACCTTCCATGTTCAGTTGGAGAAAAAATCATATACATAAAATAAGAAACTAAAACCATCCTCCTAAACCAGAGAATGAAAAGTATATGAGATAACCTATCCAAGCCTGGTATTACTGTCTATAGGATACCCAGTAATTGATCCATAACTATGAATTGTTTCTGCACCTGGGGGTGCTCCTTCCCGCCATCCGCCTGTCTCTTGTTTTCTTCCTTTTGTGAGGTAGTGCGAGTCTTCCTAATTTGAGGTGGTGCATCGTGTCCATCGGCTGGAGTGATGTCCATGTGATGGAAATAGCGTAGGTAGAGGTGGAATTAGGCTGCCAATTTCTCCATCTTGCATTTCTGGTCCTTCTCTACCTCTGCTAATAGTTTGATAATAGTTTCTAGATTGTTGATGCAATGCAGGATCTCGTCCAACGGTTTCATGTTTTCCCTTTCTGAGATCACTTTTCTGATCATCATCTTAGTTATCCACGCCATCTCCACTGTTTTGTGGAAGAGGGTTTCCTTGGGTTGCGTTGCCCTGGGATCAGTTACCCAATCCGCTTTTTATACCAAAGCAACCCGTGCTTTACCTTTTCACTTGTTCTTTAATTCATTTTCCCACAGGGTGATGGTTGCCTTCCCCTTCAGCGCAACCCAAGTTTGGAAGGTTCCCTCCTCATCTTTCGCATCCTCTGCCATAATTATTAGCCATCGCGTACTATTAAGGACATCCTTCCCAGGGGGGTTCCTTTTCCTATGCATTTTATTTTTACGTGCCATCCCACTTTGCCTTCCGCAGCTCTTGTGCTGGTTACTCTGCATGTGCCTCACTTCCTAGGAATTCTTCCTTTACCTCCCCTCGACTCTGTGATAATCCTTGTTGTGTCTATTCCTGTTGTCCCTCTTCTTATTGAACTTTCCCCGATTCGAACCCATCCTTTCAATCATGGTTTTCCTGTGGTGATGTGTGCTTCTATCAATATTCTTGTTAAGTCTTGTATGATCATGATGGGTCATCCTTTGTGCCTGTGCGCTTACTACCCTTGCTCACATGTGATCTGATTGTACTACTCTTTGTACCTGTACTTGGCCTGGTGGATCTATCATTGTTTTCATCTACCCCACATGCCTTACATATTTCATTTCATGTGACTCATTTCCTGGCCTTTCCCTCATGCTTTCCTCATGCCTCTTACTGGAAAAATGGCCTTGCTTTCATTCGTCCGTCTGTTGCTTATTATTCTCTTGCATAGAAATTAGTGGAATATTTTTTAGGCAGTCCTTTCCTACCTGGGGACCACATCCCTTCCGCAAGGCCTTACGATGTCCTCCTCGATATGACCTTCCATGCTTGAATTGCCTTCACAATCTTTTCCTGCAAGGTGGTTACAGTTTGTTCTGAGTTGCCCATCCAGAATGTTGATCCAGGTGTCATCTAGTTTTGGGCCTTCCTTGTTGACCCCCTCATTGGTGAGCCTTTTAGCAAGCGCATTCGTTGACCTGTACACCCAGTGAAACTCCACTATATTAAGAGTTCGCAGATGCTCATGGATTTTTTGTAGGAAATGTGCAAGGTGCCAGTGGTGTTGAACCTTTCCCACTCTAGTGTCATTTTGGAGTCTTTTCGTCATGTTAATAATTAGGGTGGAGTCACCTTCCATGATGGTGTTTTTCATCCTTTCATGCCTTAGTATTTCAAGGCCAAGTTCGAGGGCTCTGAATTCTGTCATCTTGTTGGTTGATTTTCCCATGATCCTAGCGTATAGTTGGATGATGTTTCTACCATTGTCTCTGATCACTCCACCTTCCCCTCCCACTCCTGGATTTCCTTTTGTCGCCTCGTCAAAGTTCAGTTTGAAGAACCTTGATGGAGGGGGAACCTAGTTGCGGGCTCCTATATGGAGTTGCGGGTTGCGCTCTATAGGTAGGTTGTTGCGCCAATCTTTCAGTTGAAAATAGTCCAGGATACAGGAGTCTTGGTCTGTGAGTTGCGCTTTGTCCATCTTGTAGTTGCGTCTCTGCATCGTTTCTCTTATTTGAGAGACTATTGTCTCCTTTATCCTTTCTACTGGTATGCTTTCATTCTTGAAGATGCATTGGTTCCATTCTTTCCCAATTTCCCAGATGATCATCCCCAGCATTAGATTCCAAAAGAGATTCACCATTTCATTTTCACTATAACCTTCATTCTAGTTTTTTATGGTTGCAATAATGTTCCCCCAAATCCTATTGGATTGGCAGAAGATGCCTACCGCCCAATCCCAAATCTCTGCTATGTAAATGCATTCATCCAGGAGGTGGTTAGTTGTTTCCTCCTTGTCTTGACAGAGATGGAAGTGAGAGGGACCTATCAAACCCCTTTTCATGAGGTTCTCCCAAGTGAGAATTTAGTTATGTAGAACTATCCATTTGAACATTTTAACTTTTGGCCATTGGGGGATTTTCCAAAAATGTTCCCACCATTGCTCCAGGCTTTCTTGGTCCTGAACCATAATGTAATACCGTGATTATTTTAAGTTGAATTCACCCCCATTTTTCCTGCCCCACCTCAATTAGTCCTCTTCTTCCGAGACCCCTATTTTCCTTTTTCCCAATTCCTCCTCCACCTCTTTTGTTATTGTTTCGATCTAGCCTCTATTTTGTGGGGTAAGTTTGTCCCAGATCCTCCATCCGGCGCTGCCATCCCTATGCTTTCAGTAATGAGAGATTTATTTTTTTCCTTGCCCAATATTTTCCTATTGAAGCTCCTCCCTATCCATATTTTCCATTCTGGGTTCCTGTTGCGATGCATCCTCCCAAAACCTTTTTGTTCTACCATTCATGACTTCCCAGAAGCTCTGCTTCTGGATCCAGTTCTTATTTCGCCAAGAAAGATTCCAGATGGTTGATCCCTCCCTTGTTCCCATGAACCAAATTCTCTCTTAGTTGTTTATATTCAAGGCATACTTGGCTTTCCATAGGTTTTCCCACGGTACCGATTTTTCCTTTACCCATATCCACCAAATGTTTCCTCCGTAGGCTGCATTGGTTACCTATGGGTACTGTAACCCTAGGATGCCTATGATTTTTGGTCTACATACCTTATCCTAGGCCACTAGGGCCCATTTATTTTTATGATCTATCCCACGCCATAGGAAGTCTTGTTGGATGGCTCTTATCTTTTGTAGAATTCCTTTGGGGGATGGGAATACTGATATCATATACGTCGAAATTGCTTGAAGAACCCTTTTGGTGAGGATAAGCCTTCTGACCAAGTTTAAGGCTCTATAAGTCCAATTTTTTACCCTCTCCTGCATTTTTCTCATAACTCCTTCCCACGTAGACTTTGTGTAGGCTCTTTCCATCAGGGGAATTCCCAAGTATTTCATTGGGAGCGTTTTACGTTCAAACCCCAGAATGTTGGCCAAGTTACGTTGAATTGCTAGATTAGTGTTGAAGAAATATATCATGGATTTGGAGTGGCTAATTTCGGCCCCCGAGGCTTCCCCAAAGTATTTTAAGATTCTTTTAAATAAATTTTCTTCCTTTACTATGGGTGTGCCATGGAGTAGGGTATCATCAACGAACTGTTGGTGTTTGGAGGTTGGACGGTTTTCAAAACGTTTGATGCCTTTTATTTCACCAACTGTAGTTTCAATTTTAATGCTTCTGCTTAGTCCTTCCATCATTAGAATGATAAGGAAGGGGGACAATAGGTATCCTTGTCTTATGCCTCTAGATGGACTAAATGGTTTGGATGGGACCCCATTGATTAGTAGCGAGTATCTTGTCGTTGAGACTAGAGTGGCTATCCAGTTGATCCAGTGTTGGTCGAACCCAAACGCTTCCAAAGTCTTGCCCATGTAGTGCCAACGTATTTTGTCTTAAGCCTTTACCATATCAAGTTGGATTATCATCCCCCCTCTCCTTTGGATTTTTAGCATGTGAATTATCTTATGGGCTTGGACGATATTGTCCAGGATTTATCTTCCTTACACGAAACTTGTATGTTCCTGTGAAATTAGTGTGGGAAGGATTGGCTTCAGTCTATTGGATATGACTTTGGAGATTATCTTGTAAATTACATTGCATAAATCTATAGGCATGTAGTGTTCTAGGGTYCTAGCTTCCATTTATTTCGGGATTAGAGTGACCATTGTGGCATTTAAGGCTTTTAGGATGGATGTCTA
This sequence comes from Picea sitchensis, assembly GCA_010110895.2. NCBI lineage: Eukaryota > Viridiplantae > Streptophyta > Pinopsida > Pinales > Pinaceae > Picea > Picea sitchensis. The sequence goes on from SNQJ01S0012966.1 coordinate 80,473, forward strand.
TCACCTGGAATCCTCCACCACCCCGTAAATATCCTACTTAACCACTTCCTAATAGGCTTTGAAGAAATCCACTATRRAGCCATCCAGGCCTGGGGATTCTTCATTGGGCAACTCCCAGACCACTTGGTCAATTTCTTCCTTTGTGATGGGTTTTATTATGCCAACAATTTTCTCCTYTGTAAATAGCTTAGCGATGTCTTGAATTATTCTTTGTATGGCCTCAGATCTGTTTTGGTTGGGTACCTGGGCTATCCCCTGGAAGTGGTTGACCAATGTATTCTCAATTTCCTAGTGGGAATCTCTTTYGATCCCGCCTTGATCCCTAATATTCAATATTTTTTTATGGGACCTTCTTGAAATATTTGTTCTATGAAAATTTTTTGTATCCCTCTCCCCTTCCTTTAGCCAACTTATTATGGATTTTTAGCGCCACGAGATTTCTTCCTGCTGGTATCTTGCTTCCCATTCTTGGGTCATTTGGATCTCTTATTTTTTCTGATCCTCTGTGTGTCCTTCTTCGATGCACTATTCCTGTAGATTCCTCATTCTTTCCTCGATGCTCTTTTTCTCCTAGTTTTTCTTCCCAAAGACCTCCCTGTTCCACTCCTTGATTTTTTGTTTGATGTACTTGAGTTTTTTGTAAATATTGAACATCCTTGTCCCTTGATATGGTAGTTCCTCCCACCACCATTRGTTGATGTTCTCCTTGAATGTGGGATGGTCGATCTAGAATTTCTCAAATCTAAATGGTGTGTTATTCGGTGTGGTTTGAAAATTAGCTTCCAACTCAACTGACCAGTGATMTCATCCCCCCCAAGGGAGGATGTCGCAGTCCAAAGTTAGTCCCTGCAACATGATTGATTCCAACACAAAGAATCTGTCTATCTTTGTTGCTACTTAGTGGTGACCTAGTCTTTTTTTGTTCCAGATAAACTGACCATTGTTGGTCCTGATATCCACGAGCTTCATTGTGTTAATGAATGCTGAGAATTCTTCTGCAAATTTGTCCACTCTCTTGGTGCCCCCTTTTTTCTCAATGAGTGTGGTGATGATGTTGAAATCCCTTGCCAGGATCCAATGGGGGTTGCGGGTGCGATCCTTTAGATACTCTATGCCAAGGAGCATTCTCCTTTTTTCCTCCATCATAAGGGGGGCATACACATTAGTGCATAGGATTTCCTCTGTATTCCCTATAATTTTCATTTTGAAAGAAACTGTGTGTCTCATGGATTTTGTTGAAAGTAGGTTCACTGATTGCGGGTTCCACAAGATGAGGATACATCCCGTCGTCTGTTGGCTTTCAACAACCAAAATTTTGTACTTACTCCAGTGTTTTTTACTAATTGTTTCCATTCAGTCTAAATTTCATTTTGTCTCTTGAATGAAACATAGGTCAGGTTGTTCCTTAGTCTGTTTATTTTTAAGGATTCGTTGCTTTCTTAGGTTGTTTAGGCCTCTTATATTCCACGTTATAATACTACTTTAAACATGTGGGGGGGAGTTGGGGAAGATATTCCTCCTCCTTTCCTTCTTGGGTGAGTGTTGTGGTTCTCCATTACCTATTTTGATTCCCAAATGTCCTATATCACCATGCATGCTCTTGATCCCTATAGATTTCTCTTCCTCCCTTAGGAGGAAGAGATATTGAATGCGATCGAGTTGCTCCACTGGCACATTATCTACTCCCTGCCTTTTCCATTTCTCTAGTATATATGATAGATCTATTCCTTCCCTTTCCACAATGTCTCTAAGATATGGGTCCTATGTTCCTACCTCACTTGGAGTCATCTCTGAATCGTCATCTTCTTCCTACATTGGGATGTTGGTATCTTCATTTCCTCCTTCCCTGGGACTTGCACTACCTCCTTGTTCCCCTTTGTTGCTTGGAATTTCTGTGTTCACCTGAGTTGCGTGTTCACTTGCTTCCTTATATTTTGTATTTTCCTTCCCTCCTTCTCCTTGGTTGGGCCTAGCCCTTCCTTCTGTTCTAAGCCTGGCTTCCAGGTTTCTTCCTATTGGGGCCTTTCCTTGTCTCTCGTTTCCTCTACTTTTGTGATTTGGCCTCATAAAACTGTCCTCATTATGTTGTGGCTTGGTGTTTTATGATTCATGTTTTTTGTTAAGAGGGCATTCTATTAGTAGGTTTCCATGGTCATGGAATCTTCTGCATCGAAATGAGATATGCTCATAGTCTATTCTTTGTATCCATTCCTCATCCCTAAAATCAAGGGTTATGGATTCCGAGAATGCCCCCGATACATCCATCTCTATTCAGATCCTTGCATAGGATATATATCTTCCTTTTATGGTATCTTTCGATGTCTTGAAATATTTTCTGATCTTGTTCAATATGGATTCGAAGGTTGATAGAAGCTAGTAGTCTATTGGTAAGGAGTAAATCATTAGGTAGACTGGGACATTTTTAAAGGTTTCTTTCTCTAGGGAAAATTTTTCCTTCCATGGACAAATGTACAACCCCGCTAAGTCATGGAAATATTCCCCCCCCCC
>SNQJ01S0012966.1:107210-119603 GCA_010110895.2 Picea sitchensis
AGAGTGGTCTGCCCAATGTCGCTCAGTAATAAAAAATTTCATGTGAGCCATGCCGAGTTAAGGTGGCGTCTAACGAAGGAATTTCGGCCAAGTTTGACTGAAGAGACGCCACGCCCTGGAGGTTCGAGCATGCCTCTGCTGGGAGAATGTTTGAGTATATGTAGGGAGTTATGTAATTTTGTAAGGGTCTTTGGTTGAGAAGAGATCCCATTTTGTAATATGTTTTAACACCAGAGCTATGCCTGGTTATGTAATCGATTTGAGACTGTCAGTTAATAGAAGTCAGTTTCTTTCCATCTCTTTGTAAACACTATGTTAAGACATTCGGAATTGGAGGATCTAGTCGAGGGTTGTGATGTTGTAGAATGATGTAGGTTTGATCAATGCAATGTTTTCACCAGTTTTACTCAGTTTCCTATGTGGCCTTTTTTTCTTCTCACACTGAATAGCTCGGAATTGGAGGATCTAGTCGAGCTGTTGCAGCTGCACGGTGATGAAGGTTTGATCATTGCGCTATTGGAACTGTGTCCTTTGTAGACACATTTCAGTGTCTGAAACTTGGGCTCGAAAAAATCATCGATCCTTAGTTTATCTCCTTCAAGCTGCTGGAAGGCTGGATGCCCATAGCAGTCTTGGTCTCGTTTTCTCAACATGTCTTCCCTCTGCTCACCTTTAAGCTCAACTCACTGGCTGAAGTTAATGTGGCCCTCACTTCCCTGTGCATTTCTTGTCCATTTCTATGTTGTAACATCATTCTAGTGCTGAGTTTTGTCCATTGACCTCCAACCATTTAAACCAACAACCAACAAACACTGATGGGTATCAGGCTTACCTCTGCAGCAATCCAGAGGTGAATTCTGGTGCCAACATTTCTTTTGGCTCCACAGAGGATAGATTCATCCCTGTGATGCTCTAAGAACTCATTTTGCAGTTCCATCCACCTTTTGTTGGGCTATGGAGTCAAGTTCAAAACATATTTCCGAAAATACAGGCCGAAAGTAAAAACAAAATAAACATGCATGCTCAAAGGAGCTTATTTATATACATGCCTAAACTAATTTATTTTTTACATAGGGCTAGGTGAAAGAAAACTTCCACCATAGCCAATCAAGTAACTTCCTGGATGGAAGCTCCTTCACTCTATTAATGATTGACAATAGTTGATGCAATTGTGACAGCAGAACAATTACATCTTTCAGCTCCCCTCCCAGTGCTATACTACTGCTTTGAGGGAAATACAAATCCATGTAGCAGTATGCTTTGAAGCTGAGAGGCTTCAAAGCATGAAGGAAATACAACTCCATGTATTCCTTCACAGGCTCATAGGACCAGTGGAAGACTCCAGAAATTTGGTGACATGTAGCCTCCTCTGCTACCCACCTGTTCACATGTGGTTGAATATCTCTGGTAGGCCCAGGGGGGTGAAAGGATGGTGTAGGATGACTGATCTCAGGCGAAGGATTCTCACCTACAGGCTCTGGACAAGAAATAAATTGTTTCTTCTGCTGCTCCTCTGGTTCTTCCTCTTCTTCTTCTTGGCTCTCCCAAGGGTCAGATTCATATTCGTCATAAGCAGGACCAGTGGGATAAATATTCTCCTCATAATGATGCTCACTGATTACTGCAGGCCAAGGATGATTGATTTCCTCATGATAATCTTCTTTAATGAATAGAGGATAAGGCTCTACAATCTTCTCTTGGAAATCCTGCATATCCAGCTCAGAATCTGCTTCGTAGCTATCATATACAGGCTGGTTGTTCTTCTGGTCAACAAACTATGATGTGGGGCTCTGTTGTTCTTCATCCAAATAATCATCATAGTTTGGAACAATAGGCACTTCAGGAGAGGAATGAAAGGTCTCTACGGTCATGAAATATTCAACATTATCCTCAGTAGAGTTGCCAAGAACATCTGCTTCAAGGGCTGGAACATCCTCTATTCTTTTTTCAGATTCTAACCTTTCTAGCTGGGCAGAGAGAGATTTTACCAGTTCCATCAGGTTGCCCAGGGAATCCTCCTCTTCATGGTCTTCATCCTCACAATCATCATCATCATAGCCTTCATAAGACACAACCATGTCTTGCTCACTGTCCTCACATTCTTCACAATGGTTATGATAGATAAACTTAGAGGAATAATAACTTTGACAATGCTTATTAAAATTTGCATGAAATTATCCCAGGGAGGAGCTGATGGCAGGGGGTACGTAGAAATACCACTCACGAGCATCTCCTGCTAATGAGAGCATGAATATTTTCAATAATACATCCTCATGATGTATTCCCCACTGATGCATGAGTTCATGAAACTCATGGAGATGCTGAGCAGGGTTGTCCTCTTTACGCTCTCTAAATATGGGCAAATAATCGCTCCATTCATTTGGATAAGGGACAACATTAGGAAAACCAGGAACAACCTAAAAATTAAAAGGAGCAAACCTTCGAGCCAGGATCCTTTCCATTTCGAACCAGTGGAGTCACCGATCGGTCCTTGAATCACGGAGTCGCCAGGTGAATGATGCGTAGATTTGAATGTGTCTGGTCTTTGTTCACCATCAAAGGCCATATTTGATCATTGTGTTATTCTGAGGGAACTTCTCAAGATGAGAAAGCAACTGCTGAAAACCTTCTCAAGAAATCTCCTCTGGGTCAACTTTCAGGTGTGCTAAAAGTAGCCACAACTGAAACAATGAAGTGGAAACATTGGAGTCGCCAAAGTGGAGTCTCTAGGTGCACAATTTCAATATTTGAAGTACTAAGTTATGATGCAACTTCAGAACTAGTAAACGTTGTCATTCAATCCCAGGGAAAATCTTCAGTTTCGTCCCCGACAGCAGCGCCAAAAATGTTGGCACCAGAAGTCACCTCTGGATTGCTGTAGAGTTAAGTCTAATACCCATCAATGTTTGTTGGTTTTTGGTTTAAATGGTTGTAGGTCAATGGAAAAAACTCAGTACTAGAATGATGTTACAACATAGAACTGGACAAGAAATTCATTGGGAAGTTGGGGCCACATTAACTTTAGCCAGTGAGTTGAGTTTAAAGGCAAGAAGAGGGAAGACATGTTGAGAAAATGAGACCAAGAATGCTATGGGCATCTGGCCTTCCAACAGCTTGAAGGAGATAAACTTAGGCTCAATGATGTTTTCAAGCTTGAGTTTCAGACACTGAAATGTGTCTACAAAGGACACATTTCCAACAACACGATGACCAAACCTTCATCACCGTACAACTGCAACAACTCGACTAGATCCTCCAATTCTGAGCTATTCAGTGTGATAAGAAAAAAAGGCGACATAGGAAACTGAGTAAAACTGGTGAAAACATTGCAGTGATCAAACCTACATCATCCTACAACATCACAACCCTCGACTAGATCCTCCAATTTCGAGTGTCTTAACACAGTGTTTACAAAGAGATGGAAAGAAATTAACTTCTATTAACTGACAATCTCAAATTGATTACATAACTAGGCATAGCTCTGATGTTAAAACATATTACAAAATGGGAGCTTTGCTCAACCAAATACCCTTACAAAATTACAGAACTCCCTACATATACTAAAAAATTCTCCCAACAGAGGCATGCTCGAACCTCCAGGGCGTGGAGTCTCTTCAGTTAGACTTGGCTGGAATTCCTTCATCAGACTCCACCTTAACTCGCCATAGCTCGCATGAAATTTTTTATGACAGGGAGACCTTGGGTAGACCGCTCTACCCCCCTAGCCAGTCCTTTCTGGATTTTGATTCATGGGTAAGCTGAAGCTTCAACTACTAGAACCTACCTCCATTAATTGCTCTATTGGGATCAAAGGAGGTAGAGACGATTTGGCACATGGAGAATGTGGCGACCCCTTCTCTGTAGCTAACTGGCGTTTTGGCCCTTTTCGTGGCTCTTTTTGCTGCTCCACCTGACCTCGAGCTAAGACCATGACCCAAAAATAACCTCCCAAGGTGTTTCAGGACTTCTCCTTTCAGGGATTTTTACTCCCCTTGCCTTCAAATTTCCCGATCCCCAAACTAGCGAAATGACCCTCCATATCGATGGTTGGATTGGCTTTAAAAACCAACGGCCATGATCTATTTCAAAAAACAAACATGGCCATGTGGCCCTCCTCTTCTTTTTCCCCACTCCATGTGACCTTAGGGCCGTGACTGTTCACCTATTCCCCACAAAATTTTGGGGTTTCCAAATCCGGGAGTTCCCACACCCCTTGCCTCTAGGATCCCTGATGCCCGAATTTGTGAAATCATATACCCTGATATCGGCGACCAGATTTGATTCATGATGGACGACCATGATTGCTCCCTCGTCAATATGTAAATCCGACTAAGCGACGAGCACTAGCCCCTTTTCCCCAAGCCTGCTTCCTTTGTGACCGGGTGCCAGGACCGTGGGCCTAAACCTCCCAAGGTACTTCACATTTCACATTTTGGGGATGGGAGGGAGTGGACTCCTTGTCCCTCAGACTCTCGGTAGCTGAAATTGTGACGACTGGTGCAGACCCCCTGCCCTCGGGTCGAGATCAACGCAGGATCTTTTCCCAATCACACAAAGAGTTAATTAAACCCTTTGTTTAAGCCATGAAAGATTTCGGGCTTCGCGAGTTGGAGGTTCTCGACGCAACGTTACAACTCTTACAATCGCCAAAACACGAAATGTCAATGAAGTTTGACTCCTCCCATGAGATGAGCACACACCACCTATTACCCACTAATTTCGGCTTTTCGGGACTTGAGTGAACAACCAATAATCGTTCCTCTTCCCTTATGATTCTCCGAATTCCGAAATTTCTCCTTTGGCGAGATCGACGGCCTTTCGGGATTCCGCGTATCGGGAGTTTGAAACTCTCGACCCCAAATCACTTGTTGTGTGAATTCCCGAATTCCGAAATAGTGACCTTTTCGGGATTCCGTGTACCGGGAGTTTGAAACTCTCGATTCCAAAATCACAACCTCCTCTACTTCCTGGACCCCGAAATGCCAAAATGCAGAAATTCCACTCCAAAGACACTTCGTGTTTTGTGACTTCGGGGTTTTCAATTCCAAGTGCCCCTGCTCCTTGTCATCGGAATTTCCAGAATGCCAAACCCCATAATGCCGAAATGCCGAAATTCCACACCTGATAATCCCTTTCATGATTCGGGAGTTAGAGTGACCAAGGATTTTGGCCTGCACTCCAACTTATGAATCCTGAATTCCTGAAATGATCTGACGGCTCCAACTGACCACGATCAACAATCCATGTTGATTCTTGATATCAGGGTGGTGGGTTCGTCCAACTCCTAAGAACCTTACAACTCCTATGGATCTTACGATCCTCGTGATTTCATGAGTTCTCCATGGAGAATTCTGACCACCATATGCACTCCTTAATGACTTATGCCCAAACGACTCGGTGTTCTCCCTCCTGAACTTGACTTCCATGAGACGATTTCGATCTCCATCTCCCTTTGAACACTTCAAAGGTGTTATCCTTCCTGAGCTTGAAACTTGTAAACTTAAGCTTCTAAAAGGAATCATGCTCGCACTCCTTGCGACAACATTCAAATAACCTCTAGTTATTTGAGTCTTCGACCCTGTGCACTCTTTGCAATAGTGGTCCTTCAACCTTCCCCTTAGTTGATAAGTTCTAAAGTTTCAACCAGCCTATGCACACCTTGCACGACTCTGGGCTACACCTGCACTTCTTCTAGTTATGAGAACAACAATATCTCTCCTGAGCTTTCTGAGATAAAACTCAAACCCTCGTCAACACACACCTTGCTGATGTTCATTGCACTCCTTGCAGAAATTATCAGGAAGAGAAACAATTGAAACTCATTCTTCTCCTCTCTTAGACTTCAGACATTCAACATGAAATCATACACACAATACAACATCTAAATAAATGCATAACAGAGAAACAAAACAACTGTAAACATACCATTTAACTAATGTAAACAGTAAGCATCATAACACCATGAAAATTGAGTCAAAGTTTCATATATTAACTCAAGTGTTCCTATACATGGGTTCTTCTCTACAACTCTCTGCTACAGCTCTACATCTTATGAATTCTGAATGATCCCCAAAAATTACAATGATACAAGGGTGAGGGTGTCTATATCCATTTTCCTTCCTATGCTTCTAAACTATCTATTCTATTAAATTAAATCTACCTACTTGCATTCATTACGCATAAATGCCTCTACATTCTATAGATGAGAGCAACGCTCAAGATCAGTTTACAACATCTAGATATAAATGTAAGTACAGTTCCCTTATCTATTTCATTAATGTCCATTCATTAATCTTTAAAACACTTCAAAATGTGCACGGGTGCTTTTCCAGCTGTCTTCTGCCTTTTTGCTTGCTTGGCTGGTTGCTTACGATGCTCCTGCATCATACTCCCTCGCTTGAAAATTTTCATGAACTCCTATTGATGAGCTCTTGCATGGTCTGTTCATGCCTATGAATTGTTGCTTCATCCTCCCAACTGGCATCTTCAACTGGATGTCCTTTCCATTTGACCAAGTATTTAAAATACTCTTTTCTCCTAGTCTTTTTGCTAACCCTTTTGTCAATTATGCTTTCCATCTGTGGTGCTACAGCTACAGGCATTTGTTTTGTCCATTGAATTTCTTTCTATTCCTCCTCTTCTCCTGCTTCTTCAGCTCTATAAGGGTACAAATCCGCAACATTGAATATCGGTGAGATTCCGACCTCATCGGGTAATTCAATCTCATATGCGTTTGCCCCAAATTTCCTTATGACCTTGCACAGTCCAATCTTTTTCATCTTCAACTTATTATACGTTCCCTTTGGGAACCTCTCCTTCCTCAGATGCACAAGAATCAGATCACCAACTTCAAATTGAAGTTCTTTCCTGTGTTGATATCCTCTCCGCTTGTATTCTTTACTTGAACTTTGCAATCGCTCCTTAACTCAGCTGTGAAGCTCCTTCATCCCTTCTGCAAAGTCCTCTGCACTAGCACTCCTGAATTCATTTTGTTCCAAATCTTTCAATTCAGAAACTCCCCTTGGCTGCATTCCATATACAATTTGGAATATTCTCTTCCCTGTGCTTCTATTGAGTGAATCATTGTAAGCGAATTCTTCCTATGGTAGAATGTGATACCATTGACTGTGGTGTTCAATCACTAAGCTTCTTCACAAATCTCCCAAGCTCCTGTTCACAACTTCTATCTATCCATCCGTCTAAGGATGATATGCTTAGCTAAAAGACAAACTTGTCCCCAACTTCTTCCATAAGGTCCTCCAAAAATTCCCTATGAACTTGGTATCTCGATCAGACACGATACTCTTTGGCAAGCCGTGAAGTCTGATGGCTTCCTTGAAAAACAGGTTCGCAATATGAGTTGCGTCACTGGTTTTCTGGCACGGTATGAAATGTGCCATTTTTGAAAATCTGTTGACTACCACAAAGATTGAATCATATCCTCTCTGTGTCCTTGGTATTCCCAATACAAAATCCATGCTCACTACGTCCCATGACCTTTCAGGTATGGGTAATGGTTGGTATAACCCCGTGTTCTGCCTTTTTCTTTTCGTGTGCTGACAAATTCTGCACCTGTCCACAAATTTCTTGACATATGTCCTCATCCTTGGCCAAAAATATGAGCCATTCATCTTTGAGAACGTCTTGTCATGACCAAAATGTCCGACCAATCTTCCACTATGTTTTTCCTTCAACAAATTTTCCCTCATGGAGCATTTCAGAATACATAGTTGATTTCCCTTGAACAATAATCCATCCTGGATCATGTATTCATTCCATTGGCTTCTATCCCTGAGAATTGGATTCTCAGATGCCTCATATGCCTCTTTCAAATCTGGATCATCCCTATACATTTCCTTAAGGTTATCAAAACCCAAAGTCTTGACTCTGAATTCCTGCATAAGCAAACATTTCCTGCTCAAAGCATCAACAACTTTGTTAGCAGTTCCAGAAATATGCTTAATCACAAAAGTAAAATTTTGCATGAATTCAACCCATTTAGCATGTTTTTGGTTCAACTTCTCCTGTCGAGTCACAAATTGCAAAGTGTGATTATCGTTGTACAAAACAAACTCCTTGGGAACCAAATAGTGTCTCCATTTATTTAGTGCTTGTATGACTACATAGAATTCTTTGTCATACGTGGAGTGCTTAATATTTGCTTCATTCAATTTTTCGCTGAAGTACGTGACCGACCTATTGTCTTGGCTCAAGATCGCTCCAATTGCAAATCCACTCATGTCACACCTGACCTGGAATGTCTCGCTAAAATCTGGCAAAACCAGAATTGGTTGCTCAATGATCTTCACCTTCAGCAGATTGAAGCTCTTCTCTGCTTCCTCTGTCCAGTGAAAATATTTATGTATTTTCTTCACCGTATCCATCATTGGTGCGCTAATTCCATTGAATTTTTGGATGAATTTCCTGTAGAATCTAGCCAAACCATGGAAGCTTCGAACTTCAAACACGCTCTTCGGCGATGGCCAATTCTTAATCGCCTTTATCTTTTCCGGATCCATTTTTAGTTCATTTGCAGAGATAACAAAACCCAAATAAATGAGTTTTGTCCTCATAAATGACGATTTATTCATATTTATCAGCAATTTATCCTACTATAATCTCCCTATTACTGCAACTAGATGCTTTAAGTGTTTTGCTTTTGTCTTGCTGAAAATTAATATATCGTCAAGATATACAATGACGAATTTCCCTATGAAATCCTTCAGGACTTCATTCATCAACCTTATGAAAGTACTGGGTGCATTCGTTAAGCCAAATGACATGACAAGCCATTCATACAACCCCTCATTAGTCTTGAATGTTGTCTTCCATTCATCACCTTCTCTCATTTGAATTTGATGACACCCTCTTTTCAAATCAATCTTTGAAAAAAACTTTGCTCCACTCAAGCAATCCATCAATTCATCCATCCTTGGTAATGGAAACCTATATCTGATGGTAATCTTATTGATAGCCCTTGAGTCTGTACACATTCTCCAGCCTCCGTCTTTCTTTGGGCTGAGCACTGTCGGAACAACGCATGGACTCAAGCTTTCTAGAATCAATCCTTTGTCCATTAAGTCCTGGACCTGTCTCTTAACTTCTTCATTTTCCTGCAGTGTCAACAAATATGCTGCTTTTTTCGGCAAACTGGATCCAGGTATAAGATCGATATGATGACTTATACTCCCAATAGGTGGCAACGAACAAGGTAGTTCGTCCACTAATATATCAACAAACTCTCCCAACAACTCTTGGATTTCTTCTGGTAAATCATCTATCCTCGTATTGGTCAAAATAATTCTGGGCTTCCTAACCACACTAAATTGTGTGTCTTCCTTCTTCTTAACCTCATCAAGAAGTTCCTTCCCACTCATGAGAAGTACAATGTTTCTCATCTCTGTTTTCACCTCTTTATCCTTAATCGACAGCAACATGTGAGCCCTACCATTTTTCTCCAGGGTGTACGTGTTCTTTCTCCCATCATGAACTACGTTTCTGTCATATTTCCATGGTCTACCCAACAATAGATGACAAACATCCATGGGAATGACATCACATAATATTTCATATTTATATCCTCCTATTTTAAATTCAACTAAACATTGTTTAGTGACATTTACCTGATGTCCTTTTTGTAGCCACAAAACTTTGTATGGGATTGGATGTACAACAGTCTCCAAATCCAACTTTTCTACCATCTCTATAGATACGATATTGTCTGTTCTACTGCTGTCCACTATGACCTTGCATACCCTATCACTAGTTTTGCAAGCAGTCTAAAACAGACTGTTTCTTTGGGCTGGATTCTCTAGTTCCTTCTCTGGTTTCAAGAGAACTTTCCTCATCATTAAGGATCTTCCACCCTCAGCATCCTCTACCTCAACATTCCATCCTTGAGCTTCGACAATGCGAGTTTCACCACCATCTTTCTTCCTATCTGGACACTCATAGGATTTATGTCCAATTTTTCCACAGAGGAAGCATTTCACTTCACCTCCTCTACCTCTCCCTCTTCGTCTGGCTCGAGGAAACGTATTTCTATCAACATACTGCCTTCCTTGTGAGCTTCCTCCCCCCTCAGGTTGAGTTTGAGGTTTCTTTCCCTCTTCTTTAGGTTTCTGAGTCCTGCCTGCGTAATTGTCTTACGTCTTCTTTGAATTCCACCTCGGCCTCTTTGATTTTTCTTCCGGCTCAGCTTTTCTTCAACTTTCAGAGCCATCTGATAAGCATCTTCCACATTTCGAGTGGTCATCATGCTCATCTCATCTTGAATGTCATATCACAGACCATTCACATACCTGGCAACTTTTTTATCATCTCTCTCTCGATGACTTGCTCAGATGTTTATCCTGTAGAATTCTTCGGTGTATTCTTTCACTAACATCAACTTCTGTCTCAAATTATGCATCCTCCGAAACAGAGTGATTTGATAATCCCTGGGTATAAATTTGGCTTTCATCTTTGCAACCATTCTATCCCATCTTTTGGTTTTCTGCTTGCCCTTACAACGTCTGTCAGCCTGCAGTTCATCCCACCACAGTGTCGCATGCCCTTTAAGTCTAGTAACGAAAAGTTTGACTTTCTTATCTTCCTTGACATCCTCATAGTCGAAGTATTTGTCTAGATCTCTAATCCAGTCTAGAAGTTCTTCAACATCTAAGTTTCCCTCATACGTGGGAATGTCCATTTTTGCTCTAGCACCTATCCTTGCAACAACCCTGAATAGGCGTTCATCTGCAGCATATTCGACTGCAACTTCTTCATTTTCAATTTCAGCCTCGCTGATATCCCTAGCGTCAACTATGCGCCTCTGTGCTGTCTCCATAGCATCAAGTCTGGCATGTAACTCACGCATTTCTCTTTCCACTGTCGGATCAGGCATTGGCCTATCTCTTCTTCTCGGCGGCATGGCTGAAATGTTTTTCTCTTTTTTCTCTGCTACAGAAAGAAAAGAATTTGTTCTGTGCTATGATACCACAACTGGTGTAGACCCCCTACCCTCAGGCCGAGATCATCCCAGGATCTTTTCCCAACAACACAAAGAGTTAATTAAAACCTTTGTTTAAGCCACAAAAGATTTCGGGCTTCACGAGTTGGAGGTTCTCGACGCAACATTACAACTCTTATAATCGCGGAAATGCAGAATGTCAACGAAGGCTGACTCCTCCCATGAGACGAGCACACGCCACCTGTTACCCACTAATTTCATATTTTCGGGACTTGAGCGAACAACCAACAATCATTCCTCTTCCCTTATGATTCCCCGAATTTTGAAATTTCTCTTTTGGCAAGATTGACGACCTTTCGGGATTCCGCATACTGGGAGTTTGAAACACTCGACCCCAAATCACTTGTCGTACCAATTCCTGAATTCCGAAATAACGACCTTTTCAGGATTCCACGTACCGACAGTTTGAAACTCTCGATTCCAAAATCACAACCTCCTCTACTTCCTGGACCCCGAAATGCCGAAATGCCGAAATTCCACTCCAAAGACACGTTGCATTTCGCGACTTTGGGGTTTTCAATGTCAAGTGCCCCAACTCCTTGTCATCAGAATTGTCGAAATGCCGAACCCTGGAATGTCAAAATGCCAAAATTCCACACCTGATAATCCCTTTCGCGATTTGCGAATTAGAGTGACCAAGGATTTTGGCCTGCACTCCAACTTATGAATCCCGAATTCCTGAAATGATATGATGACTCCAACTGACCAAGATCAACAGTCCATGTTGATTCTTGATATCAGGGTGGTGGTTTTGTCCAACTCCTAAGCACCTTACAGCTCCTCTGGGTCTTATGGCCCTCACAATTTCACGAGTTCTCCATGGAGAATTGTGACGACCAGATGCACTCCTCGATGACTTCTGCCCAAATGAATCAATGTTCTCCCTCCTGAACTTGACTTCTATGAGACGATTTTGATCTCCGTCTCCCTTTGAACACTTCAAAGGTGTTATCCTTCCTGAGCTTGAAACTTGTAAACTTAAGCTTCTAAAAGGAATCATGCTCGAACTCCTTGCGACAACTTTAAAATAACCTCTAGTTATTTGAGTCTTCGACCCTGTGCACTCTTTGCAACAATGGTCCTTCAACCTTCCCCTTAGTTGATAAGTTATAAATTTTCAACCAGCCTGCACACACCTTGCACGGCTCTGGGCTATACCTACACTTATACTAGTTATGAGAACAACGATATCTCTCCTGAGCTTTCTGAGATAAAAATCAGACCCTTGTCAACGCACACCTTGCGGACGTTCACTGCACTCCTTACAGGAATTCTTAGGAAGAGAAACAATTGAAACTCATTCTTCTCCTCTCTCAGACTTCATACATTCAACATGAAATCATACACACAATACAACATTGAAATAAATGCATAACAGGAAA
>SNQJ01S0012966.1:119653-139653 GCA_010110895.2 Picea sitchensis
GACATTTACCTGATGTCCTTTTTGTAGCCACAAAACTTTGTATGGGATTGGATGTACAACAGTCTCCAAATCCAACTTTTCTACCATCTCTATAGATACGATATTGTCTGTGCTACTGCTGTCCACTATGACCTTGCATACCCTATCACTAGTTTTGCAAGCAGTCTAAAACAGACTGTTTCTTTGGGCTGGATTCTCTAGTTCCTTCTCTGGTTTCAAGAGAACTTTCCTCATCATTAAGGATCTTCCACCCTCAACGTCCTCTACCTCAACATTCCATCCTTGAGCTTCGACAATGCGAGTTTCACCACCATATTTCTTCCTATCTGGACACTCATAGGATTTATGTCCAATTTTTCCACAGAGGAAGCATTTCACTTCACCTCCTCTACCTCTCCCTCTTCCTCTGGATCGAGGAAACGTATTTCTATCAACATACTACCTTCCTTGTGAGCTTCCTCCCCCCTCAGGTTGAGTTTGAGGTTTCTTTCCCTCTTCTTTAGGTTTCTGAGTCGTGCCTGGGTAATTGTCTTACGTCTTCTTTGAATTCCACCTCGGCCTCTTTGATTTTGCTTCCTGCTCAGCTTTTCTTCAGCTTTCAGAGCCATCTGATAAGCATCTTCCACATTTCGAGTGGTCATCATGCTCATCTAATCTTGAATGTCATATCACAGACCATTCACGTACCTGGCAACTTTTTTATCATCTCTCTCTCGATGACTTGCTCAGATGTTTATCCTGTAGAATTCTTCGGTGTATTCTTTCACTAACATCAACTTCTGTCTCAAATTATGCATCCTCCGAAACAGAGTGATTTGATAATCCCTGGGTATAAATTTGGATTTCATCTTTGCAACCATTCTATCCCAGCTTTTGGTTTTCTGCTTGCCCTTACAGTGTCTGTCAGCCTGCAGTTCATCCCACCACAGTGTCGCATGCCCTTTAAGTCTAGTAACGACAAGTTTTACTTTCTTATCTTCCTTGACATCCTCATAGTACAAGTATTTGTCTAGATCTCTAATCCAGTCTAGAAGTTCTTCAACATCTAAGTTTCCCTCATACGTGGGAATGTCCATTTTTGCTCTAGCACCTATCCTTGCAACAACCCTGAATAGGCGTTCATCTGCATCATATTCGACTGCAACTTCTTCATTTTCAATTTCAGCCTCGCTAATATCCCTAGCGTCAACTATGCGCCTCTGTGCTGTCTCCATAGCATCAAGTCTGGCATGTAACTCATGCATTTCTCTTTCCACTGTCGGATCAGGCATTGGCCTATCTCTTCTTCTCGGCGGCATGGATGAAATGTTTTTCTCTTTTTTCTCTGCTACAGAAAGAAAAGAATTTTTTCTGTGCTATGATACCACAACTGGTGTAGACCCCCTACCCTCAGGCCGAGATCATCCCAGGATCTTTTCCCAACAACACAAAGAGTTAATTAAACCCTTTGTTTAAGCCATGAAAGATTTCGGGCTTCGCGAGTTGGAGGTTCTCGACGCAATGTTACAACTCTTACAATCGCAGAAATGCAGAATGTCAACGAAGGCTGACTCCTCCCATGAGACGAGCACACGCCACCTGTTACCCACTAATTTCATCTTTTCGGGACTTGAGCGAACAACCAGCAATCATTCCTCTTCCCTTATGATTCCCCGAATTTTGAAATTTCTCTTTTGGCAAGATTGACGGCCTTTCGGGATTCCGCATACTGGGAGTTTGAAACACTCGACCCCAAATCACTTGTCGCACCAATTCCTGAATTCCGAAATAACGACCTTTTTAGGATTCCACGTACCGGGAGTTTGAAACTCTCGATTCCAAAATCACAACCTCCTCTACTTCCTGGACCCCGAAATGCCGAAATGCCGAAATTCCACTCCAAAGACACGTTGCATTTCGCGACTTTGGGGTTTTCAATGTCAAGTGCCCCAGCTCCTTGTCATCAGAATTGTCGAAATGCCGAACCTCGAAATGTCAAAATGCCAAAATTCCACACCTGATAATCCCTTTCGCGATTTGCGAATTAGAGTGACCAAGGATTTTGGCCTGCACTCCAACTTATGAATCCCGAATTCCTGAAATGATATGATGACTCCAACTGACCAAGATCAATAGTCCATGTTGATTCTTGATATCAGGGTGGTGGTTTTGTCCAAATCCTAAGCACCTTACAGCTCCTCTGGGTCTTATGGTCCTCACAATTTCACGAGTTCTCCATGGAGAATTGTGACGACCAGATGCACTCCTCGATGACTTCTGCCCAAATGAATCGATGTTCTCCCTCCTGAACTTGACTTCTATGAGACGATTTTGATCTCCGTCTCCCTTTGAACACTTCAAAGGTGTTATCCTTCCTGAGCTTGAAACTTGTAAACTTAAGCTTCTAAAAGGAATCATGCTCGCACTCCTTGCGACAACTTTAAAATAACCTCTAGTTATTTGAGTCTTCGACCCTGTGCACTTTTGCAACAATGGTCCTTCAACCTTCCCCTTAGTTGATAAGTCATAAATTTTCAACCAGCCTGCACACACCTTGCACGGCTCTGGGCTATACCTACACTTATACTAGTTATGAGAACAACGATATCTCTCCTGAGCTTTCCGAGATAAAAATCAGACCCTTGTCAACGCACACCTTGCGGACGTTCACTGCACTCCTTACAGGAATTCTTAGGAAGAGAAACAATTGAAACTCATTCTTCTCCTCTCTCAGACTTCATACATTCAACATGAAATCATACACACAATACAACATTGAAATAAATGCATAACAGGAAAACAAAAAAAACTGTAAACATACCATTTAACTAATGTAAATAGTAAGCATCATAACACCATGAAAATTGAGTCAAAGTTATATATATTAACTCAAGTGTTCCTGTACATGGGTTCTTCTCTATAGCTCTCTGCTACAGCTCTACAACTTATGAATTCTGAATGATCCCCAAAAATTACAATGATACAAGGGTGAGGGTGTCTATATCCGTTTTCCCTCCTATGCTTCTAAACTGTCTAATATATTAAATTAAATCTACCTACTTGCATTCATTACGCATAAATGCCTCTACATTCTATAGATGAGAGCAACGCTCAAGATCTGTTTACAACATCTAGATATAAATGGAAGTATGCTTCCCTTAGCTATTTCATTAATGTCCATTCATTAATCTTTAAAACACTTCAAAATGTGCGCGGTTTCTTTTCCAGCTGTCTTCTGCCTTTATGCTTGCCTGGTTGGCTGCTTACGATGCCCCTACATCAACGGGGCTCAAATCCTGCCATGTGCCTTCACTGGATCGGACGACCCTGATCATTTCAGCGATATGGGCGCTATCTCCTGCGCTAAGTTTCACGCAACTTTGTTGTTCACAATCACTCGATGGCCATCGATTTGCTGGATCGATGGATCCTCATCATTGAAGAATGTTCTTCGCCCACTCGCTTGAATTGAGACTGGATTGAGCTACTCGAGTGTTGTGTTTTTCTGCATGCTGCGCTTGGGCGCTTCTCGTGTAAACCGCAGACCTGGATACCCTTTTGCCCGTGACAAGAATTGGTGATAACACTAGGATTTGAGGAGATCTCCCATTAATATGCATAAAACCAAAATTTTTGGATGGTTATATTATCCCTTCTTAGTGTTAATTTCAAACATCATGGACTGTCATTTGCATGTCGTTGGGTTGGCCCATTCACAAAATCTTCAATCCTTAATTCTGAAACCGAGTCTGACCGATTGTTTCCCTATTCCATACTTAACCACTTTCCCAGAATTCCGCAAATATACAAATCAGCCGTTGAACTGCCCCATCTGAATCCCATCCGACCGCTTTTCATACCTTGCCATTCCTTGCTTGCTCTTCCCCATCTTCATCACCTTTGCACTTGTCTATAATAAAAAAATGTATATATATATATATATATATCTTGTTTCTAGATATGCAATTAGTAAGCTTTAATTCTAACAGCTCATCGTGCAGGAACCGTATATATTGTCATTGATGAATGAAAGGCTCGAGGAGATCTCCTATTAATACGCATTAAACCAAGATTTGCAGAGGGTTATGTTCTCCCTTCCGAGTGTTTATTTCAAAATCATGGAATGTCGTTCGCACGTTGTTGGGTTGGCATGTTCACAAAACCTCCAATCCTTAATTTCTCTTCACTGTACCTGCCACCTTTGCACTTATAAATATGCAATAAGCAATCTTTACTTCTAACAGCTGATCATGCAACACCCATAGAGATTGTCATTAATGAGAAAAAGGACCGAGGAGCTTTCCCATTCATAATAATTGAACCAACATTTGTGGAGGGTTATATTATCACCTCCAACTGTTCATTTCAAACATCATCTATAACAAATGAACGTTCTCATAAACCTATGGCATCAACTTGACAACAGTTCTGTGGAGATATAGTGAACACATTCGAGCACGAGGACCAGAAATTGGAGTGGTCTACAGCATATTCTTATTACTCATCCCCTGCCGCCCAAAACGAAATAATTTGGACCTCTGGTATTTCTCGTGCAGGCTGTGTCCCTGAAGTTTTTTACTGTAAGGAGCTGGTCTCTTGGTGCGTCGATAAATATATTTCAGGCCAAAGAATTATTCCACTACGGGACCACTCTTCTATTTCTTTGTTACCTCATGTCTTCTGCCAGATGTTAATACTGTCGCAACCAACATTGACGTTCAAAGGAGAATATTCCAAGCAGTTCCTAAGAAATCATAATAACGGGTTGGACCTCTAATTGCCCGAGTTCCTAGAAGACCCGATGGAAGTTCCTAAAGATATCACAAGATTGCAGGTTATTTCATTTAGAAATCCATTCCATGAAATTGTCTAGCTATTTACAAGAATAATGGGACAGGAGTCCACAACAACTATTTCCCGCATGGCTCTTTATATTTTGTATTTCACAGTCAAGGAACAAGCTATTTTTGATTGGGGAAAGCTAATTTCCAATGAAATATGTTCCCAATTGTCAAGCATAAAAAAGGAGAAGAAATTGTATATGTCATCCTACTTGGTTTTTGCGATAGCGCATTCCTGCCAGTTTCCAAAACTGTCTCTGTCCAATAAGGTAAACTGGGAATTCGACCTAGTAACATTCTGGTACCATGCCTTGTGGAAGCACAAGGCCTCCCATTGGTTTTATGAGGTTTTTAATGACTTTGTGTCTATTTTCAAAGTTTTGTTGTTAGGAGAAGATGATCCCTGCATATTTGACCAGGAAACTAGGTTTTTGGACAGGAAGGGGGAACTTGAACATATGGATAATTACACTGTGATAAGGATTTTTGGCTCCAAGGAAAAACCTACTCTCCTTCCATGTCACATTACAGACATAATGTTTGTTACAAAAATAGAAAGGAAATACAACTATTGGTTGCATCTATTCCAAGAGAAGAGAAAAAAACAGTTCATTCCTCTGCCTTGGAAAGTCAGGGACTTCGTGTTGAGGAACATCAACAAAATTGACGAATTCGCAGCCCATTTCAGCAACTTGAACGTAGGATATGATGAAATTCTAAGAGGGTTCGACCCAAATAACTTTTTTTTAGAACATTTGCAAACACTTGGATTTGAAAATTCATTTTTCAAAAACCACCTGACCGAAAACAAAGACACTGATGACAATGCTCATGCTTTTGATGTCGACGACCTAGACACACTTCACAACACCACTGAATTGTACAAGCAACAGGGAAAAGGCCCCGGTGAGAGGAGTGTTCAATAGGTGGATAGCAATCCCAAAAGTACGACATCCCGGAGCATCGCTCCAATGACCCATCACAACAACAAAGGAACTCAGAATTTTTCAAACAGAGGAGGAGATAACGACCCTTCTCACCCTAAAATTGATAGTTCTCAGAAGCTTGACGTGGACAAGAAGAGGAACAAAAATTTGGGACAGGTGGAAGAGCCCGAAATTGAGAGTGAGAACATGGAACTTGAGCCTGATCTGGATAACGCATTCTGCAACCTTGATCATCCCGGAGACGCCATCCAACACAGTCGTCCAATGGAAATAGTTGATACCGAAAATTTTGACGAAGATGAATCCTTCATGTTCCAGAGCGTTGTTTTTGACAGCGAGTCTAAAAAATTAATTATTGAAAAAAAAGATGTAAAAAATGAGAAAGGAAAATCTCGTTCATAGGTTAACCTTGCAAACATGCGACCGTCCCAAATCTGTTGACTTCACATAGCGACCGCAGATGCTCTTGATGATTCCATTGGAGGAATTAAGGCCGAGAATGCCAGACTGAAGGACCGGGTCAAGGAATTGGAGGAAGCTTTGATTCCTATGCCATTGCTTGCCAGTCCTTTGTCAATAGCCATGTCTACCACCCCTACATCCAAATTAAAAGGATTCTCTAGCCTCCTTGCATCGTGTAGAGGATATGTGGAGAATAATATCAAGAAAAGAATGGAACTAATTGCTGAGTCGTGAGAAACATCACAAACCATGGCTTCCCTTGGAAGGAGGGAATATAATTTGCTCGAACATTTGCAGGAGGAATTAAAAAATGAAGAACGTTTCTATTTAGACATGGTCCTTACTTTTGGCACCATTGTCAACAACATGACAAAAATGAGAAGAAGACAACAAGATCTCCCATCCAAAAACTGGATCACTCAATTAAATGCATGCTGGAAAGAAAACATGAAGAACATGTATCTCATTGTCCAGTCATGTGAACAAGCCATATCAAAGAAAGAAAAATTATTCACAAAGCTGACCAAAATAGACTTAGCTGGAAGGACCAACGAATTCCAAGACCCCAACTTAATCGTCAATTCCTTGCCCTTAACTAAGAAAGCCTTCGATAAACAAGTTGATATTTTTAAGGTGTTGTCTTTGGAAAATTTTTACAACATCCTTGAATATGGTGAAGATGACATCAACAAGTGGCTAGTCAACTATTCGGTACAGAATGAACAAATTGATCAGGCTCTGCATAATCTTTCTATCGGTCTAAGAGAATTAGAAAATGAACTTTTCAACATTAAAATCCAGAATGAAATCAATGTCGCCCCCTTGAGAAGCTACATTGAAGAATGGATCGAGAAGGAATTGAAGAAGGTCACTGATGAAAGGAAACAGGCAGTTGCCACGATTCCAGTAGTCGTCGATGACAACAATAAAAAGGCATCAGCAAGCAAATAGCAAAATGGGTGATATGTACCATCACTGTAAGTCTATACTAATCACATTCTGCTTTGTTTATCAATCCAGTTATTCCACTTTTTTAAATAGAAATTTCTAGCCAAACACTGATACCTTTCAATTTATTCTTTTCAGGTATTACACTCTACCATCGCCCACTTCTTCTTTCCACAATCCTATTTCTTGTACATATTTCTCTTATGGTTCGTGGGAGCCCCAATCCCAATTTATATGACAAATGCATTTAAATTTCCAGGAATATGTAACATACGATATTATTTTTTGATATATTTAAAATAAAATTGTTTTTTATCTCCTTTTATATATATGTCCTCATAAATTTTTATCTTCCACTATGCTGAATGCCAACAAATTGTGTTTATTTAATTTCAAAACTGTTTTTTATCTCCTTGTATATATATGTCCTCATAAATTTTTATCTTCCACTATGCTGAATGTCAATTTTTTTTTATTTAATTTGAATATAATTTTTTTTGTGCTCGCACATATAGAGACAAAATAGACAAATTTTGAACATAGCAAAATAAATTATATAGTTTCAAAAAATAAATGGGACTCTAGGAGACACATGTCATTCACTGCATGGATACCACCTGTGCTTCATGTTGCTTGCCACATCTCCGCTGTAGTTTCCATCTTCCTCTGCTACTTTTCCCCCATCATTGTGCATTTATTCCCAATTCAACCCGACAGGGACTACATTGCCATGCAACACTTGTTATATTAATTGATCACATTAGAGAAATTTAAAATAAAGACAACTTTTGGATCTTTCTTGGATCCTCAAACAAAGTACAAGAGTACATTAGTGTAATATAAAGTATGAAGATATTTCTGGGAGGTTTAAAATATATTATATTAATAAAAGGGATGATGTTGTGAGGTATACTTTAAATTTTCTATTTTTATTTTTATTTTTTTTGGTTATTATCAGAGGAATTCCCAAATCAATTATTAGCTAAAATTACAATTTTACATTGTTTAAATTGTCTTTTTGAATGTACAAAATGATTAAGTACCCTCTAAAACTCCTAGGGAATCTAAAATATGTAATCTCAGCTATTCTAATATGAAATTTCATCCATCTCTAAATTTATGATTGGATTTTGGAAAAAAAACTCTTAAGAAAAAAGTGGCTCTAAAATCAGTCTTTTTTAAAGCCACAAAACTTAATTTAGATATTTGCACAAAGTCAAGTAACTTAATCCTATAGAAAATCAATCTTTTTTTTATCTACCAATCTAATAAGAATTGGCCATAAATTTTAGGTATGAACAAAGTTTTACCATGATCCAAGTTCTATGTATGGTTGAACATTGCCCATAAGAGTTTTGTCCAATTTTAAATGGACTAGTATCACAATTCTAATTGGTGGGAACTCTTACTATATTTCAGGATTTGAGCAAGTAGATGGAAGCTTGCTACAAGATTAGATGGCTACCTAAAGTGAACCACTATATCAACAAGACTTTCTATATGAGGTGCAAGATAATGATGGTTTCTCATGAAGACAAACATGAAAAAAAAACAATCTCTTAACTTGGAGGGATTATTCAAGGTATTTTTACAATGAATTTGAATATGGTGTAAAAAGATGAAATGTATAAAACTGATTAATTTTTTCAAATATATAATTTTTATCTAATAGAAATTGTGAATAACTATGTGAAATTTGAGTTTTTCAAATAATGGTATGTTATTTTTCAAGCAAAATATTAGGTATATGTTTGTGTTAGTGTAGGCATTGAGTACCTTAACAATAGAAATTCCTTAAAAAAATGGTATAATTGTACATAACTCATTGTTCTAGTGCTATGTAATTTTTCAAAATTTATAATATTAATTTTATATTTTCTTAAAATTATAAAAGTAAATTTTATTTATTTATGGATCTCTCGTATATAACATTATCAAACAATTTTTGATCTCTTGTATATAACATTATCAAAAAAAAAATATTTATTTATTTTTAGACAGTAGTTATGGATCTCTTGTATATAACTTATTTTAAAACTGGTTAAGGTGATAAAACATTATAGCAAAAATAAAAGAGGCATGTATTTTAGGATTCTGATATATGTCATGTCAAGACAAAAATAGATTAAAAATAGTAAAAAATATTATTATTTTCTTAATTATATATTTAGAATCTGCATAACTAACTCCATCTATATCTATAGTTTCATCGACAATGGATTTGTGTAGCGTATAGAAAAATAATGTCAAAAATGGAGATATTGAAAGGTATTCATAAAAATGGACGTTTTTATATATTTGCATACCAAACCACTAGGTTTGTCATCTCGAACCTAAATCATAGGCAACGAACTCAGGTAACAAGAATCTCTACGAACGTGCACATGCTTTAGGAATGCACACACTCTAGGAATGTGTTTTGCCTACAACAACTCCCATTAAATTTTCCTATTTCAAGAAAATTAAATGGGCACCCTACTAAATTTCTACATAAGTTATGAAAGGAAAGACTATTTCCTCGCAAAATTGTGTTACTTATAGAAGATGGTATTTTTCATTAATTTACATACGATCCCCTCTTTCATGTTATTCAGTTTCCTGGAATTGAATTGTTTGAAGAATTATCAATTCATTTGATCACCATTCATTCTCAGTTTACTTCGGATTTATCTGATTTCAACTTATCTCCAAATTAGATTCATGCTCATGCATCTACTATTTGTCACAGTATTTCCTAATCTACAATCCCGTCGGGATTTTTCCATTGGGATCTCCCTATCAGAAAGTTATTTTACCTTGCTCAAATATTTTTATGAAACCTGAAGCGTGCAAGCCTATCAAGCTCACCCATTCGGGATTTCCTCATTGAAATTCCAAGTTGCACTTTCCAATGGTTTCTTCCAAAAATCACTTCCCCCAAGCCTATCAGGTAGATATTTTCAGGCTCACCCTTTCAGAATTTCAAATGAACACATTGTGTCCTAATGGAATTTTCCCAAAATCTTTATGCTAAAAGGCCCTTTTGGAAAGTCTTCTCCCGATGAACTTTCCTACAAGGCTCTTCTTGCGAGCTTGTCTCAATATTTATTTTTCACGATTAGTTTATTTTGAAAGCCTTAATCTCATTTTAGGTTAAATGGGTTATATTCTTAATTTTATATAATGCCATTAACCTTTATCCACTCTTTTCCCTCATTAAGCATATTTTAGCACTCTTCCCAAGGTTGAGTTTCCAAATATTCCTTCGGGGAATCTCCATCAGTTTTTTATTTAAATGCCTACTCTTTAACCTTCCAATAGAGCCTTCCTAAAGGAAATCTCCCAAATAAAAGTAATTTTGAAGACATTTTCCCAAGCAGGTCTTTCCTCCAAAAAGATTCCCCGAAAATGTTCTCCTAAAGAACGGTTTCTTGAAATCCCTTCTCCCTGTAAGCTTGTTGTTACACACTATTTTGGTTATAGTCATGAAAAATTGATGGTGTACCTATATCCTTTGTCATTTGAAGTATTATTTCCACAATCCCTGAAGAAGTTTGAAGAATAACTCTTCTTGGAAGGATGAAATCCCTTGAAAAATCATTTTTTTATAAAAGTGTCGCATGCTACACCACTGTAGTGTGCGACACTCTCAAGTGTCGCATGTTGCACCGCTGCAAGGTGTGACAATGTCACATGCTGATAATTCATAGGGTGCGACAATGTCACATGTTGCTAATTCATAGGGTGCGACACTGTTTAAACAAGGGAAAAATGAAAAAAATCGTGAAGTTTATAGAAAGAGAAACTTCGAGGATGAGTTTTCCTTTGATTTGTTTGGATCTCACATATATTCTTGATCTAGTGGGATCCTAACCCTCTCATTCTAATATTCTCATCCCTTCCTCTTCAATCTATAAATGGAGGCATCTCTCATGGAGAAAGGTTAAGATCAATGAAGGGTCAAGAAGAGCTAAAGGGATGAAATAATATTAAGAATATTGAAGCTTGATTCAACTTGATTTGGGTCAAGATACCAAACATATGGTGTTAGAACTCATGTAAGAAAAGTGTGTGTGTTGAAGCAAGTAATCATTGGGAGGGACTTCACAACATCAAGGTTTTGGTTGTAATCTCTTCCATTATCATTAATGCAGTAACATATTTTCTTTCCCACAAAGGTTGTCTATATTTGATTATCTTTGTTTCATTTCTCCTTGATCATTTGCATAGGTTGTATCAAATTATACTTGTTTCTTTCACCTTTGTTGGCTTGTGTTTCTTGCAGGTTATCATACATAAGTCTCATGACAAAGCAGCTGGAAGATACAACTAGCGAGGACAATCATCGATTACAAGGTATGAATCATTCACTAATTGGTAATTTGATTAAATCAACCTAGAGAAAGTTCTATGTTTTGTCTATTTTTTTCTAGTCTTGGTTTCCAAGTCCAGGGAGATTAGTCCATGTTCACATAGATCGATTTTTCCGATAACAAAATTGGCGACCATCTGGGAAACGTTTTGTTCTCCTGGTTTTGCTTTGGCCTTTAACTTGTTTTTTCTTGATTTTTAACTCCTTGAGTCACTGTGTTATCCATTTTGACTCTCAGACCCGAGACCTTTTGATATTTTTGGAAAAATGTTTTCATTTTTTTATTTTTTGAGTGTATCACACTTTCCTTTGAGAGATAGTGCCACAATGTCGCACCGTGCTGGTGTATATCCTGCGACACTGAAGATTCTCACATTGTTCTGCATTACAGGGTGCAACACTCTTGTAGAAACAAATTTGTTTGTTTCTCTCTCTTCCCATCTCATATTTGGTTTTGGATTGGGTTTTTAGTTTTCTTATTCAGTCATGATATTCATCCTTGTAGCCGTAACTCTTCCTTTTGGCCATTTTTTCAATTTTTTGATATTTTTATCAAAAATTTCATGATTGCTAGCTTTGTTTTGGAATTTTTTTCTTGTTTCTGAAAGGGATATAATCACTTATCTCTGTCTTTGAGTGTCTTTCAATTTGTCTCTAAATTGTTTTTTCTCAAAGTTTGTTTTTTATTGTGAATTATTTAGTGAAAGAGCTTTTTATTGAATAATTCGTTTAAAAATACATTGCTTGGACTTCTTTTTCTTTTAAAGAGAGTTTTTTCTATTCTGATATATTTAAATTTATCTTTGAAATCAAAAGTTTTGAATTCTTGCATTGCTTTAGTTGGTGGGAAATTTTAGTTGTTTTGGAAGAAACATTTTGAATAGTGAACATCTTGATTGAATGAATTTGGGACATGTGCATCTAGGAATATTAAAGGTTTTCTCCTTCTCATAATATACCTTGCATCGAAGTGAAACATTTCATTTTCATTGCTTTGCATGGTTTAGAGTTGGTCAAAAAATCATCTTGTCCATGCCATTTTCCTTATGAGTAAACAACAACCATAAAATTAACGCTCTAATTAAAATCCATCTAGATATTTTTATTTCTAGGGATTTGCAAACCTACATTAGATTACTTGTAGGGCTTTGGAGTAGGTGGTGAAGACAACTCTTAAAAGCTATAAAAAAGACACAGAATCTTGTGCTAGGGAGACAAATCCAATTTCCACATCTCTGTCCTGGGCAACCCTTCTCACACAAGGGTAAATCATGAGGTCACATTGGGACCAACAGAGTAACTAACCCCACTTCGTTGGTATTGGTGGAATGGTATGCATGTATTACAAATGGTGTCGTTAGCCACTTGGGGATCACTTGGGAGGTCTTATCACGGTCTGAGGCACCTCTCAAGGGGATTTCGGGTTTCGACCCTGCCCTTGCATGTATACCCGACTGTCGATTGTTTCCCCAGGCTTGGGTGTTGTAAGTGGTAACCTTAGAGGCCATAATATTTAGGGCTACTACACAAGGTGATGGTCGAGGGGAAATTCTCTGTTGTACTTGGCTCAAACTTTGGTCAAACTCACTCAGGCTCCTTGGAGGGTAAGCCACGGTTCTTTCGTGCATGAACTTGCACTAGGGTGTAAGTCCGTTAAGAAGTTCGCCAACATAATTAATACACCCACTCTATCTCAACGCCTTCTTACTCTGATCTCGCGACGTTGGATTTCATCACCAACTAGTGCATTTACTGTGAGAAGGTTTTTGTTTGTTTGTTTTCTTCCTATATTTTTTAGCATGTGAATTTTTTTCCCCTTGCATACCTTAGGTTGAGTATCTATATATGGCATTAGTTCTCGGAATGAACAACCAAGGAACCCATTTTCCTGGGGAACCTTTTTTTTTTCCTTCTTAAGGAAACATTGGTCCTCCTTTTATTTCCACTTTGAGTCTTCCAGGATTCACTATTGGGTTACCGGTATGGTTTTTTTCCACTCCGGTAATCCCGAATGCACCGAGTGCTTCAGATGATAGAAATCCACCCCAAGAACATCAACCTCCTATTGACCCTTCACCTTCTTTTCCCATCATGTCTTCTTCCCTTTCTTCTTCTTTTCCTAGTAAAAGCTCTGAAGCTAGTAACTAGGTGGATAAGAAGAAGAAGAAAAGGAAGATTAAGAAGAAGAAAAATAAGCAAGGGGTCAAGTCTCCAACCGTTGTAGGTCATGTTGGAAACCAACAACCAACTATTGTTCATCATGCTGAGAGTGTTGATGATGTTTTCAATACTACCCAACCACCTTGCAAGCCCAAATACCCTTGCAGGATTTGTAAGGGTAACCATCTTCTTAGAGATTGCCCTAGTATTCCCAAGGTCTTAGAATTCTGGTCTATGGGTTCCCAAAAAATCATGTCGCCATCCTATGGATATCATGCTATTGACAACCCATCGACTAGTGCTAGTAAAGTTGGGAAGAAGAAAAGTAGAGTCAAATTTCCTTGTAGGTTATGTGAAGGAAATCATCAAGCTCACCTTTTCCCTCATATTGATGAAGCCTCGAAATTGGTGTAAGATATTACTGTTTTCCAACAAAAAATTCCAACCGATTATGATAAATTTTCTACCAACACATCATTGGTTGATCAAGAGGTCGATCTGATCCCATCATCATTCGATCCCACTCTTCCCTTGAAGAGTGGAGTTAAATGGTCAATTTGATTCCATCATCAATAGATCCCACTCTTCCTTTGAAGAGTGAAGTCAATACTGCTCAGGTTTTTCTCATCTCTTCATATTCTTCTAGACTAAGGGGCATTTCACCCATTCCCATGAAATCCCCTCCAAGTACTAAGGTCATTTCCTTTGATTGGAGTAGAATGAAGGGACCTCGCCTTCCTTCCTACATGCCTTTAAAAATCATTGTGCAGGTTTCAAATATAAACATATGTCACACTATAGTAGATAAAGGTGCTTTTGTTAGTATTTTATCCTCAACTGCTTGGAAAGCTCTAGGTTCCCCTCATCTTCTGCCCATTACCCAGAATATGTTAGATTTTTATAGAAGAGCTAGTGAATCTTTAGGGATCCTTCCTCAATTACCTGTTATCTTAAGACAAAAAAATTTCCATATTGATGTGATGATAGTCCAAGGACCCTTGGATTTTAATTTACTCGTGCGAGACTATGTTTATACTATGAAAGCTATTGTGTCCACACTCTTTCAAGTGATGTGTTTCCCTCATAATGGAAACATTGTGACCATTAAAAAACTTTCATTCATTGGTCCTCATATGTCGGACACCCTTCTAACTTCCCTAAACATTCCTAGTGTAGCGGTATCCACCCCGCCACAAGTTGATTTTGTGGTGACATGTCTCATGTTTTCACCTGTCGATGGGAATCATCCTCTCGCAGTATGCTCGGCTTCTTATGACTTAGATCTGATAGTTGACATGGTAATATCTTTAATAGGGCTATTAGAGCCTAATCTCTTTACCCCTGTTGTGGCCCTCGACATGTATTCCTTCCAAATAGTTGTTCTTCCATCCAATGAAGATCTCTTGGAAGCCATGATTGAGGTATTCCCCTTGACATGTATTCCTTCCAGAGCATTTTCCTTTTGGAATCCATGATCAAGAAGAGGCAAAGAGCATAGTTTCCTTCTATTTGGCAAGATAATTAAAAAATGAAACAGAGGTCTGGGGATCTAACCCAACAATGCGCATAGTTTTCTTTCTGGTTCCAAGCTCGTTCAAAAATGAAACCAATTATGAACATAGTTCTTTTCCTCTATCAAGCTCATTAAAAAATGAAACAGATCCTTATGAGCATAATTCTTTTCCTGTGTCAATCTCGTTAAAAAATGAAAAAACATCCTCTCACATTGAGTTGAGTCTTTCATTATAGCTCGTACCTCAACCTTCATTTCATCCACATGGTTTAGTTGATCCTCTTTCTTCCTCCCTCTCTGGTGAACATTTTTCTATTAGTAACCAAGACTCTATTTTGGTATAGAAATTGACAATAGGAGAAGAGTTGGTGAATGAAACGAAGCTTGGGGGGCATGTCTCCAGCCTCTGGTCATCATTCTAGAGTTAAACCAAGCATAGTTGGGGGAAAAGTAACAACCCAACATATTTTTAATTTGTTTCAAGTTTGTATAAAAATGAAACCAATCCCGAGCTTAGTCTTTTTTCTTTCTTGTGCTTGTAAATACATGAGAATAGGTTACCAAGTCTACTTTTATCTCTTTTTCGGACTCGTAAAATTTATATGAAAAATGAACTCTTTGGAGTCTCCTTTAATCTCTTTTCAGACTCTCTAAACATGAAAATATTAATGAGCGAACTTGCTTCCTTTCACGCTCGTTAAAGAATATGAAGGGGCACCTATTCAGTATTAGTTTGATCCTTTTTCAGGTTGAGTATGATTAATTATGTAAAAGGAATACTCTAGTCAATCATGGATAGAAGAGTTCTCCTAGGTATTATTTTATACTTTTTTCAAGCTTGGGAGACTAAATTTACGAAAAAGTTAACCTCAGAGTTTTCTTTAAGTGTTTTTAAAACTCTCTAAAAATGAAAAATCATCGAGTTTACTTTCTCTGGACTTGTAAAATGTACATTGAAAGACCCATATGGGACCGAACCACTCCTTCCTAGGGTTCGTTAAAAATACCACGAAGGACTCATCTGAAGGATGAGCTTATAGTACAAGCATATGTTATCCTCCTCAAGCTAGTGTAAAAATAAAGAGGTACTCGCCATAAATGGTGGTGGAAAAATTGGGAAGAGAATATGTATTAAACCTGTATTAATTCTATGACAACAAGTCGCTCTTGAAAATGACATCCTTTCACTCCTTGTGTCAAGGTTATGAAATCCACTTGTCTCTTGTTGATAATACTCCTTTACAAGATTACACTTTGGTCTCTGATCCTTGTTTTTGAGTCAGTGCTACCAAGATAGATGTCATGCCATCAATATGTTCAAGAGAATTTCAACCTAGAAATCCTTCTATCGCGTCGACCATTTCTGCAGTCCTTAAGCGTTCTATCTCATCAACCATCCCTGAGTCAGTCCTAAATCGCTATCTACTCTGATCCAATTCAAATCTTTGTACTTGTGTCATGCGTTGATGGGGGATACATCAAGGCCCTCCTGCGACGAATCACTTCTTATCGACATCAACACATTATCTAGGAGGTTGATTTATAAACTTTACAGTACCTTGGAAATTGCATGCCTCAATAGAAAGTTTCCTCGCCTTCGATGACAAGTATTCATCATTGACCTTTGATCGAATGATTCTATGGGTGTTCGACTTCGGATCATTTATTCACACTCGATAGAATGTACTTAAGTACCTTAAGGGCCATTGTCGTCATTGGTGGTTCCTTTCACAGCTGTTAGCGGTTTTCATCATTGACTGATAATCAGATGGTCTATACCATGTTTGACCTCAACACCTTTATTTACATGGTCATATTCATACTATGGAACGTTAGAGATGAAGACCCTGGATCTTGTCTGTTCGATCTAGGTTGCGATGGAGTATTTTGAGTATATGCTATCACATAGATCCACATTGTATTTGTCCATGGATATCATGTTTTCATCATGTCGTAGCTCCACTGTGTATATTTCGTGGCTATGAATCAAATGAGTCATGATGATATGGATCCACGTTGTATTTTTGGTGGCCATATCATCAGTCAATATAGTCATGGATTTGCAGTGTATTGGTCAGCAACCATGCTTTGATTCATTTGTATTCTGAGTATTGGAATAAGTCCTCAGTGATGATATATTATTTTACTGTAACTCCTTGTTTGTTGTTGACGGGTTTCTGGCTTATGTGTTCCTTGATTCAATACCCACATGGAAAAGTATTTCAGCTATTACTCCTTTTCTAACTTCATACTTTGGGGGGAATTCTGTTACACATTATTTTGGTCATAGTCATGAAAAATTGATGTTGTACCTCTATCCTTTGTCATTTGAAGTATTATTTCCATAATCCCTGAAGAAGTTGGAAGAATAAGCTTTCTTGGAAGGATGAAATCCCTTGAAAAATCCTTTTTTTATAAAAGTGTTGCATGCTTCACCATTGTAGGGTGTGACACTCTCAAGTTTCGCATGGTTTACCACTGTAGGGTGTGACAATGTTGTATGTTGCTAATTCACAGGGTGAAACACTATTTAAACAAGGGAAAAATGAATAAATTCGTGAAGTTTCTAGAAAGAGAATCTTCAAGGATGAGTTGTCCTCTGATTGGTTTGGATCTCACCTGTATTCTTGATCTAGTGGGATCCTAACACTCTCATCCTAATCTTCTCATCCCTTCCTCTTCAATCTATAAATGGAGGAATCTCTCATGGAGAAAGGTTAAGATCAATGAAAGGTCAAGAAGAGCTAAAGGAATGAAAGAATATTAAGAAGACTGAAGCTTGATTCAACTTGATTTGGGTCAAGATACCAAACCTATGGTGTTATAACTCTTGGAAGCAAAGTGTGTGTGCTGAAGCAAGGAATCATTGGGAGGGACTTCACAACATCAAGGTTTTGGTTGTAATCTCTTCCATTATGCAATAACATGTTTTCTTTCCCACAA
Source organism: Picea sitchensis (assembly GCA_010110895.2). Taxonomy (NCBI): domain Eukaryota; kingdom Viridiplantae; phylum Streptophyta; class Pinopsida; order Pinales; family Pinaceae; genus Picea; species Picea sitchensis. The sequence goes on from SNQJ01S0012966.1 coordinate 137,798, forward strand.
ATGTTGTCTATATTTGATTATATTTGTTGCATTTCTCCTTGATCATTTTCATAGGTTGTATCAAATTATACATGTTTCTTTCACCTTTGTTGGCTTGTGTTTCTTGCAGGTTATCATACATAAGTCTCACAACAAAGAAACTGGAAGATACAACTAGAGAGGAAAACCATCGATTACAAGGTATAAATCATTCACTAATTGGTAATTTGATTATATCAACCTAGAGAAAGATCTATGTTCTGTTTGTTATGTTCTAGTCTTGGTTTCCGAGTCTAGGGAGATCAGTCTGTGTTCGCATAGAATGATTTGTCAGATAACACTTGTTCTTCCAAACTCATTCTTCCCGAAAGAGTTTTACCAATGACATTGATGGCCCTATGATTTTCCCAAATGCTACAGGTTCATACCTAAACACATTAGTTATGGAGTAGTAGGTTGGTAAGTAAGCAATTTAAGCTTATTTTGAGCATCATAATTTTTATTCATTGAGAATTCAGGTAGGGAAATTGATTATCATACTATCGAGGCAAGGATTATTGTATTCTTAGCCTCGATTTCAAAGATAATGTAGCCAATATTTCCCATCAAAGTGGTATTTTTTTCTCTATGAAATTTCCCTCATGCCAAGAAGGATGCCAGAACTCTAAAGGAGTTGAGTTTGTGTAAAGGTGATGCCATAAGCCATGACCCAAAGGGTGTCATTGGAGAACATATCACATCTTTGGGATTTATACACCCTTTCAAACATGATACACATCCTTCAGATGTCATTTTACAATGAGCCATGTCCTTTGATAAAGCATTAGCTAAGGTTCAATATGGACATGAAGAAGAAAACTTACACTCTAAGCAAGAAGAGAAATGAAAAGTGTCCAAGGAACAAAGGGTATAATTGTTGGAAGCTGAAAAAGAACAATAAGAATCCAAGAGGAAGGCTTGGGCAGAGAAAGAAGAAGAACAAGTAAAAAGGGCTCTGGAAGTAGAGGAGAAATTAAGAATGAAGGAGAAATATGAGGAAGAAGAAGAAATAAATAAAGTAGGGGAAGAAAAGAAGAAAAGGAGTGAAGCAAAAGACAGAAGGAAGAAGGAAGAGGTAAACGGAGTAGAAAAATAGAAAAAAAAGGAAATTAGAAGAGGATAAAGACAAAATCTCTAGCCCCATCACAACATGTCATAGAGGATCACACTTCTCAGTTCCCCCATCAACCCTGGTATACCACTCAATACAATACCGATTGGATTCTCTTACTCCTCTTCCCATATAATGGATTTTGATGATGCTATGGTGTCCCTGGGAGATTATTTTTTCAACAAATATAAAAGAGGAATTGCTAAGATATCAACAAAGAAGCAGAGGATAGATGACACTCCCAATAAAGAGGCATCAGATCAGGTAATTTTATCGAACTTGGGGAAAGACCCTAAAAAGAATGTTGAAGATACAACCTTCACTCTAAGTTCCTTCACAGGAGCAAATTCAATTACTGTCAGGGAAATCAATGCCACATTAGAGACATATAAGGAAAAAGTATTAGTTCTGGAAGAGTAGTTGAAGCAATAAAGAGGTCAAATGGAAGAAGAATTCAAGAACCAAACCAATGAGAAATACCCGCTGCACAAAACTAAGGTAGAGACATTGAATAAGACACATTTGCTGGAGATGGAGAAATAAAAAATAGAACACGAGGAAAAGGTTTCTCTCTTTGAGAAGAATAAATTAAATATTATACAATATGGAGAAAAAATACATAAACTTGAGGAAAAATTAAAAGAGAGCAATCAAATCATGAGTTTCCTAAAGTTTGTAAAAGAAGAAGCCACCATGGCCAATGAAGGTCGGAGAGAAACTCAGAAAA
>SNQJ01S0012966.1:149334-160320 GCA_010110895.2 Picea sitchensis
TGTTGAGTTATCTTTTACTCCTTTATCCTTTTCCTTTCTTAAGTCAACTTAAAAATATAACTTTTAACTTCTTGACTTTCCCCCCTTCAGTTGGAGACTATGACCTAGTGGGGGTGCCCAGGCCACTGAGTCTCCTCATCACCTTTCTAAGAGGTGGGGGACATTACACAATAACTCTTTTATTCTCAACATCATCCCCATACTGCCTAAGCTGGTTCAAAACACTCATCACTTGAGTCATGAAAGTATCAACACTTTCATTATCCTTCATCTTCAGATTTTCAAAGTCCCTTCTCAAGTTTTGCAAGTTGACTGTCTTCACCTTGGACACCCTTTGATAACAGGTTTCAAGAATGTCCCAAGCCATCTTCGAAGATGTATCACTAGCAATCTTCATAAAAATGGATTCATTTAATCCTTGTTGGATTAATCCAAGAGATTTATTATCCTTCTTCATGTTTTCCTTCAGCAAAACATGGTCAACATTAGACAGAGTCAATCCTGCTACAGCATCAGCTGGCTCGGCATAACCATCAATAACATAAGTCCACAAATATTGAGAACGCAGAATCGTCCTCATCTGAATGTACCAGGAATCATATGACTTCTCGCTCAGGACAGGAACCTGAATCTGAGAAGAATTGCTACCAGACGCAGCCATTTATAAAAATTGACAGAAATTAAATAAACCTTCACGGAAAAAAATATGAGAATGCATTTTTTGTCACTAATAGGAATAATCTGCAATGAATTAAGAAATTTTCGGATAGACTGCTGGCTCTGATACCAAATGTGAAAAACAAAGGTATTCGATGATTACAAATGCCAAACACCAACACACAACAACTCCCGAATCATGAAAATGTGAATGGAATGTGGGCCCGATACTTTTCGGGTTTCGGTGTTTGCAAACCCTTGATTCAAAACAATGCGCAACTTCAATCGCCGAATTGTGAAATGCGTACAAAATGTGAGGCTAACTAGAGTGGAGTTCAGGGTTTGCTAACACCCGACGCACAAAAACAAAATGACACGGTGACTACCGAATCGCGAAATGAAAATAGGGTGTGGGCCCAACAATTTCGGGTTTCGGCGTTTGGTAAAGCAAAGGAACTCCGCGCACATTTAACACGTGAACTTTGAAATGCGAAATAACAAATTAAAACGATTTTCCAAATCATATACGCTCCAACAAATAATTTTGAGATAAATGTAAAACTGAATTCCCAATCAGTAAAAATAAGAAATTACAGTGTTTGTTAAAAAATGAATTTTATCAAGAGATAAAATGAGTTTACAAACTTAGTAAAATATAAACGCAGAGCAGAGCTCCAAATAAAATGTAACCAATTTGATTCAAAAACGTTTTCAAGATCTCACAGATTACAAATTCGACTCTGGTATTTAAATATAGAAAATTGCCCCTTCAATCTTCTAAAGGATTTTAATCAAGGTGGTGATGGTGTCTTGTGGCTTGCAAAGGTTAAGGCAGCCACCATTTAAGTTATGTAAAATAAAATTGTAATCTATGGTGTAATCCTAGAGTCTTGAAGGGTCAAGACGGCCACCGATTCATCGTTTGCAAAGAGCCGGTGAAATGATTACTTCCTAACAAATTTAAATTGCAAAATCTGACTTTCTGATTACGATGTTACATGTAACTAATGTCCTGTAATGTTTGCGATTGCATCATACCTGTGTATTTAACTATCTTGATCTTGTAGTTGTATCTACGTGAAGTCTGCAATTGAAATGCCCTGTATCACTATCATGGTTGAGAATACTCAGTGCTCACTGATCCTTTCTCGATTTTTCTTACAAAACTCGCAGATAGGACGTCACAGTGAGAGAGAAATTGTGGAAAACGGAGGTTTATATGAGTTCGGGTATCGCCGTTTACAAACACCCAACACAAAAAGAAAAACAAAACAACTGTTCCCGAATTGCAAAATGCGAACAGGCTGTGCGCCCAACACTTTGGTTTCGGTGTTTGGAAGGAGAGCTTCTCTATTACACAAGCCCACAGATGACCCAAAAAAGAAAACCCGATTAGCTACGCTCCGAATCTATGTGGGACTAGGTTCGCAATCAGAAGAACCAAAAAGAAAAAATTACAGCGTTTACTCAAATTGAGAACAAAATAGCAAATTCGATCAAAGGATCAAACGAGTTTACGAACTCAAATAAAAACAAAAAATAGAAACGGAGAGAACACCTTTGAATACCCAAAATTGCAACTTATATTAAATGTGCTTGCATTATATAGTGATTACAATCCGTTTAAGGTATTTATAAGAACAAAAATTGCCCTTTCGATCTTAGAAAAGATTTAATTAAGGCGATGCTAATATCTTGTGACCTTCAAAAGTTAAGGCAGCCACCGATTGAGCTATTTAGAGTAAAACAATAAAACGATGATTGATCCTTGAGTCTTGAAGGGTAAAGATGGCCACCGATACATCGTTTTTCAGGCGGTGAAATGATTACAATATGACATACTCTCTCTTAATCATTTCAAAGCAAAACAAACAGAAACATGCAATACAAGATTGTTGTTAACAATGCATTACATCTTACAGACCCCAATATTATCTCTATGAATTTTAAACAATTCATTTCCCAAAGGCTTTGTAAATATGTCTGCAAATTGTTCTTCAGACATGCAGAACTGAACATAAATTTCTTTACCATTTACTAGCTCTCGAATGAAATGATACCTCGTATCAATGTGCTTACTCTGCTTGTGAAAAATGTGATTCTTTGATAGTGCAATGGCAGATTTATTATCACAGACAATATGAGTTGCACCATTCTGCTCATGTAATAATTCATTCAAGATTATTTTCATCCATACAACTTGACATGCAACTGCTGCTGTTGCAACATACTCTGCCTCAGTAGAAGATAAAGTCACTATGGGTTGTTTCTTTGATGCCCATGCCACTACTCCAGATCCAAGACTGAACACATAACCAAATGTTCTCTTCCTATCATCAATGGAACTTGCAAAATCACTATCAGTATATCCGATCAGCTCAAAGTTCAAGTTTGATGTGTATCAGATACCAAAATCAGTTGTTCCAACAATGTATCTTAAGATCCTCTTTCCTGCTTGCCAATGAGTAGTCTTTGGAGTCTCCATGAATCTAAAAATTAAACTTACAACAAACATAATATCAGGTCTCATTGCTGTTAAATACATATGGCTTCCAACCAACTTCTTATACAGAGTTGAATCAACATATGATCCCTCATCATATTTGCTAAGTTTAGTACCAGTTGCCATTGGTGTTGCAATTGGTTTACAATTCAACATTCTAAACCTTTTCAATACTTCATTTGCATATCTAGTTTGACAAATGAAAATGCCATCATGAGATTGATCCACTTCAATTCCAAGGAAATATTTCATCAATCCTAAATCAGTCATCTCAAACTTTGTTTTCATGGAATTTTTAAAATCATCTACAGATAGATCTCTAGTAAAACTCAAGTCATCAACATACAGACACACAATCAAAATTTTACCTTCCTGGTTTATCTTTGTATACAAAGTTGGTTCACTTGGACTTCTGTTGAATCCAACACTAATCAAGTACTCATCAATCCTGCTATACCAAACTCTGTATGTCTTCTTCAATCCATATAAAGATTTCCTTAACTTGTAAACTTTATCTCTCTGCTTAGCAATCTCATAACTTGGAGGTTGTCTTACATAAACCTATTCTTCCAAACATCCATTCAAGAATGCATACTTAACGTCCATCTGATACATGATCCATTTATTCTGAGCTGCAATAGCTAAGACCATCCTCACTATGTCAATTCTTGCTACAGGAGAAAAGGTTTCATTGTAATCAATATCGGGTTGCTGACTAAACCCTTGAGCTACAAGTCTTGCCTTGTAATTTCAACTTCACCTTCTGCATTCAACTTAGTCTTATAAACCCACTTAACACCAATCTTGTTCTTACCTTCAGGTAAATTGACAAGATCCCAAGTGTTATTTGTTTTAATGGAATCAATCTCCTCATCCATTTCTTTTATCCAAACATCCTCTTTAGCAGCTTCATTAAAACTTACAGGATCACATGCCATTAATGAAAAATTTGAAACCTGATCTACTTCTTCATTTTGATCATATAATTCTCTTAATCTTCTAGTCTTCTGACCTTTAAATCTGTTTTTTAATGAATCTAAAGTAGGATTCGATTCACTACTTACCTGTGAATCTGTTAGATGCCCACCATGTCTAGATGGATCACCACGATCATGAGTTCTGGGAGTTCTAAATTGAGATGGGTTGATATCTAGTGCTTCCCTTGTAGGAATTCTCACTGCAGGCGTATGTGCATGTGGAACCAACTGTCCACCTCCTTCAGCTTTCTCAGTTCCATCATCATCTTCACGGGGTAACACAACTCTCTCTGAAACAAATTTATCAATACTTCCATCCCAAGATTCCTCTTTAAATTGAACATCTCTACTAATTACATACTTCTTGGTGATGGGATTGTAGAGTCTATATGCCCTAGAATATTCACTGTATCCAACAAAGATACATCTCTCGCTTTTGTCATCCAACTTCCTCCTCATTTCTTCAGGTACATGCACATATTCTACACATCCAAAAATTCAGAAATAAGAAACATTGCAAGACTTACCATCCCAAGATTCTTGAGGTACGTGATTCATCACGGTCTTAGTCGGAATTCTATTCAAGATATAGATAGAGAAAACAATTTCATCTCCCCAATATTCATTTGAAAGATGCTTCGAGCCATATTCATGATGGTCCGATTCTTCCTTTCAACCACTCCGTTCTACTATGGATTATATCAAGCAGTAAAATGCCGTTTAATTTCATGAAAAACACAAAATTCAATGAATTCATTCATTTTATACTCACCTCCTCTGTCAAACCTCAGGATCTTAATGGTTCGACCACTCTCATTCTTAACCATAGAATTAAACCTCTTGAAAACTTCAAAGGCTTTAGATTTCTTCTTCAACAAATACAACCAAGTCTTCTTACTGAAATCATCAATAAAAATCATAAAATAAACACTACCATTCAAAGAAGGTGTTTGCATAGGTCCACACAAATCCGTGTGGACAATTTCCAATGGATTTTTTGCTCTGTAGGAAACACCTGAAACAAATTTCTCTCTGTGATGCTTCCCTAGTATATAGCTCTCACAAGATCTTGTAGGTTGTTGAATACAGGGCAACCCCTTTACCATATTCTTCTTCTGTAATAGATCTAAACCACCAAAATGTAAATGACCATATCTCAAATTCCATAACCAAGATTCATCTAAACTTCTATCTTTACAAGCATTCAAAGAACCATTCAAATCATTTCTCATAACAAGTGGAAACATTCTATTCTTGGTCATCTCTACTCTTGCAATCAACTGTTTGCTGGGTAATTTATCATAGATTGTACATACCTTGTTGTTGAAGAACAATCTGTACTTTTTATCCAACAACTGTCCAACACTAATAAGATTGCATTTTAAACCAGACACGAAATAAACATTATCAATATTTCTTCTCTGATTATTCTTAGTGTAAACTGGAACTACACCTTTACCATTAACTGTAACCTTACAGTCATTTCCCAGTTTTACTTCAGACTTAATACTAGTATCAATAGAAGAAAATAAATCCTTATTACCAGTCATGTGGTTACTGCAACCACTATCCAAAAACCAAATATCATTAGCACTTTCTTGAGTGACATTACAAGTCAAGAACACAAGATTTTGATCATCCTCAGATTCATTTGTGATATGTGCAGATTGCTTTCCAACATCTGCCTGCTTCTTCCAACATTTGTTAGCAAAATGCCCAAACTTCTTAAAATAATAACATTGTACTTTAGTTTTATCATACCTCTGATTTTCTTGCTGCCAGGGTTTGTTTTTGCTCCCTCTTAAATCAAGAGGATTCTACCGGGACTTCTCCTCAGACTCTAATTCAGTTCTGTTGTCCCTTTGACCAAAAAATCAACCTCCTCTTCCACGATTATAAGACCTTCCTCTGCCTCTGCCTCTGGTAACATGAAGTTGGGATTTGAAATCATGCTCCATTGATCCTTATTCATATCTAGATATCCTAGATTCATGACCAACAAGAGAACCAATTAATTCATCAATTTGCATTTGACGTAAATCTTTAAATTTATCTATGGGTACAACTACAGGTTCAAACTTCTTGGGTAAACTTCTCAGCACTTTCTCAATAACTCTCTTATTCTCAACATCATCACCATACTGCCTAAGCTAGTTCACAACACTCATCACTTGAGCCATGAAAGTATCAACACTTTCATTATCCTTCATCTTCAGATTTTCGAAGTCCCTTCTTAAGTTCTGCAACTTAACTGTCTTCACCTTGGAAACACCTTGATAACAGGTTTCAAGGATGTCCCAAGACATCTTTGAAGATGCAGTACTAGAAATCTTCGTAAAAATGGATTCATTTAATCCTTTCTGGATTAATCCAAGAGCCTTGTTATCCTTTTTCCTATTTTCCTTCAGCAAAACACGATCAACATTAGAGAGAGCCAGTTCTGCTGCTGCATTAGCTGGCTCAACATAACCATCAATAAAATAGGTCTATAAATCCTGAGAATGAAAAATCGTCCTCATTCAAATATACCAAGAGTCATATGACTTCTCTCTTAGGACATGAACTTGAACCTGAGAAGAACTACTACCAGACGCAACCATTTATATAAAAAATTGAAAGGAATTAAATAAACCTTCATGCAGGAAAACAAGAGGGTAAAATTGGGCACCAATAGGAACTATCTGCACTGAAATAAGAAATAGCAGGATAGAATGCAGGCTCTAATACCAAATGTAGAAAACAAAGGTTTGTCGGAGTTCGGGTATCGGTGTTTACAAACACCCGACACAAAAAGAAAAACAAAACAACTATTCCCGAATCGCGAAATGCGAACAGGCTGTGGGCCCAACACTTCGGGTTTAGGCATTTGGAAGGCGAGCGAATCTATTACAAAAGCCCCGAGATGACCCAGAAAAGAAACCCTGATTAGCTATGCTACGAATCAATGTGGGACTGGGTTCACAATCGGAAGAACCAAAAAGGAAAAATTACAACGTTTACTCAAGTTGAGAACAAAATAACGAATCCGATCAAAGGATCAAACGAGTTTACGAACTCAAATAAAAACAAAAAATATAAACGGAAAGAACACCTATGAATACCCTAAATTGCAACTTATATTCAACGTCCTTGCATTATATAGCAATTACAATCCGTTTAAGGTATTTATAAGAACAAAAATTGCCCCTTCGATCTTAGAAAATATTTAATTAAGGCGGTGTTAATATCTCGTGACCTTCAAAGGTTAAGGCAACCACCGATTGAGCTATTTAGAGAAAAACAGTAAAACAGTGCTTGATCCTAGAGTCTTGAAGGGTCAAGATGGCCAGCGATACACCGTTTTTCAGCCGGTGAAATGATTACAATATGACATAAATTAGGTTAGTGGCATTAATTTATTTTAGAAATAAAGCCGTTATATTATACAATATTAATAAATTATAGTTAATATTTAAATATGGAATGTTGCTATAATATTAATATTATTGTTAATGATGTTAATTTTTAAATAAGAGATGTTATTAGTCCTTGCCCAAGCCGTAGAGGGACTATAACATCGATAAATAGTTGACTTCATATAAACTTGCCCTTTGACTATAAATTATTTCACAATCTCTATTGTTAGAACTAGAGAATAGAAAGCATTATTTTTTATGTAATAAAAAAAGATTATTTGTCATCATTTCATTGGATAATATATTCGAAGTCTTATTGCCAACTTCACTATTCCCAATGTTTTAAATGTTTAGATATCCAAAGTTTTGAGCATCCACACTCTTTTTTATTTTTATGTTTACATACCGAAAGTTTTCAGCATTGACACTCTTTTTGAGGTACTTGAATAGGCATGACAGCTTAAATGTTTACATAGCATGAGGCCCTTAAACAAGCCTGACAACCTTAAATGTTTGCTTAAATAGGCCTGTCAGAGTACATTTTTCCTCCAATTTTCGCATACAATCTTGCAGTGAATTTGGGAAATATTGTTGTCCACCGCCACTCGCATAGTCATCATATGTTTAATATTTCTTCTATGTTTGGAATGCAATTTAGTTATCATTGAAGATACATATATTCTTTACCGGTTCACTAGTTGCTACTTGTTTACTGGTTCATTGGTTGTTACTTGTTGTTGTTTGGTTCAACTTTGCAAGGTTGAAGTCCTGCACCTATAGTTGGACCTGTTGGTGCTTGCTCACTAGTTTGTTGCTTTCTACTTTCTTTTGTTTTCTTCAACATTGCAAGGTTGGCATCCTGCACCCGCAGTTGGAGTTGTTTTTGTTGGAAGATTGGTTGTTTTCATTGATGTCAACCCTAGTCATTGTTTTTGGACCGAAATATTGATGAAGGTATTTGGACATGAAGAATGATGCACATGAAGATACAACACCCATGGATGGATAGTATACATCATGTCATTTCCGGTGGTATGTGGCATGTCACGTGGATCCTCGTGGTTGAGGAGAAATGAATTTTTGAAGATGACAAAGTGAATTGAAGAAAGAAGTACATGTAGGCCATGAAGATAATTAAAGAAAAGAATTACAAAACAAGAAAGTGTCAGGTCGGCCCTAATGTTAAAAGGAAGTGACATAAATGGTATAAATACATATCATTATACATTCATTTAATATACAAGTCGAATTTCAGAGGAAATCAGAAGTAAAGAAGGTCGAATTTCAAGGGAGGATGAAGTCTTTTGGTGATGTGTTCTAAGATATGTTATTTTCAGGTCATCTTACCATTTTCACTATAACTATTTTTCTAGAACTATTCATATGGTGACATTGCTATGGAATTGAGAAGACATATCAAGGTACCTGTGGTAAAATTTTCATCTATTGATTCACTATAATTATGGAGATACACTCTGTGCAAGATAGGGTTTTTGACCAGTCCTGAAGCTAGTCAATAAACAAATGTTCTAGGTAAAATAGACATAACTTCTTCATGCAGAATCCAAATGAAGTGGGACCACTTCCATTGGAAAGAGTATGGGCTTTATTTTATTTTGTATGAGTTTTAGAATCAGATGTTAAATATTGAGCATGGGGCATGCTTTACAAGTTGGGTCTTATGAATAAACCATAATTGAATAAAGTCTACCATTCTTTCTATAACTTCATTTTTTGGGAGGATTCAAGGAGTGAAACTTGAAGAAGTTTCAGAGAATACATTGAGTAATATTATCTATAGGATCATATTATACCAAGAATTGAATAATTGCAGAAATTGAAGAAGTCTCAGGAAGCATTATCAGGTTCTATGTGATGGTTGGTTGATGGCCATGATTTAATGTAAAGTTTTATTATCTCTCATATATTATTGGGTGGAAGGAAGGGGAAATGTTGGAGAATTCAAATCTCTCTTGATATTGGAATATTGTATCTTCCTCTTGGAGGTTTATCCCTCCCTTTACATTTGGAAGCTATAGCTACCTTTGGAAGTCATTACTTCCCTTGAACAAAAACTATTGATTATTTCTCATATATTGTGCATGGTGTATTGTGGTGTATTGGTGTATCTATGTGATGGTTATTGATGGCCAAGGATTTAATGTAAAGTTTTATTATCTCTCATATATATTATTAGGTGGAAGGAAGGGGGAAAGGATAGAGAGTTTAGATCTATATTGATGTTGGAATATTGTATCTTCCTCTGAGGTTTATCCCTCCTTTACTTGTAAGTTGTATCTACCTTTTGAAGTCATTACTCCCCTTGAACAAAACTACACATTATTTCTCATATATTGCATGGTGTATTGTGGTGGTGTAATAGTAACTCTTATACTATTGTTCATTTCTCATTGATATAATTGAATGGTTTAAGTATAAGTTGAAAAGATTTTTAAATTAAATGAGCCCGATTCACCCCTCCCTCGATATCAACAATTGTATCGAAAGGTGTTGCCTTCGGAATACTGAACTAACGAAGGAAAACTCAGCAGATGTGATGACCATGAGGAAATTTCAAATGGGATTAAAAATTTGATGGAAGAAATGGCGCATACTGAGTGATAGAGTGAAACTTACCTAACATCTTTGGGGAGTAGACATTTGGTACTCATTGTAAATGGTTATGTAATCCCAAATAATGCTCCAACCGATCCAAATGAGAAGAATCTTATGCGTTGTAATTCAAAAGCCAGACATGTTATTATAACATCATTGGCACCAATCATTGCTAGCAAAGTGATGAGCTACAACACTGCTAAAGAGGTATGGGACAAACTCAAGAGTATCTACGAAGGTGATCCAAAAGTTAAGTAGGTCAAGCTTCAACGACATAGAGCAGAATTTTAAAATTTGAAGATGAATGAAAAGGAAGATATTGCAACCTATTTTATTAGAGTTGATGAAGTTGTTAATGCTATCAAAGGATTAGGTGAAGATCTCTATGAATCCTTGGTTGTACAAAAAGTGTTGAGATCACTTCTCTTAAAGTATGATGCTAAGGTCTTTTCCATTGAAGAAACTAGGGACTTGACCAAAATGACAATGGATGAATTACATGGGACTCTTATGGCATATGAAATGAGAACAGGTACAGAAAGTGACCAACCAAATAATGAAGTGGTTTTTAAAGATGTAAAGAAGACAAAAGACAAGGATAATGACCTTGATGAAGAAATAGAAAATTTCATAAGAAGGTTCTAGAAGGGAAGTGGAAGATACAAAGGTAAGTCTCCTCTCAAATGCTTTAACTATGGTAGAATAAGACATATTGTTGAAAACTGCTACTATAAAAAGAGAAGTCTCAACAATAAAAAGAGTTTCTACTCCAAGGATGATGACATCTCCTCAGATGAGAGTGATGAAGAAGATAATGATGGAGGAGAAGTCCTCTTCA
>SNQJ01S0012967.1:0-62921 GCA_010110895.2 Picea sitchensis
TTCATTCTCGCACCCTGCCTATATAGCAACCTGCGAACTTCCCTTTTTATAAGGTTTTTACATAGGAAAAAGAAATTTCTTTTCTCAAGAGAAGTTCTTCTCTCTTCTCTCTTTAGGAACTCAGGCCACTGACCCTTCTGAAGGCAACAGATAGGTTTACATCATTAACGATCATAGGGATGACGAAAATAATGTGTAACAGATATTACACTTAATGTTTCATGTACCTGTAAATGGATCAACCTAATCTTATCAATGAATCATTTATCCTTTAATGTTTTTGCTTGAGTGTCTTATTTCTCTCCTTTATGTTTTCCATATACAACAACAAGAGTCAAACATGGAAAATATAAATAGAAAGTAACTTCAAAAGAGGTCTTATTGGTGGAATCATGGACTCATATATTATAAGAATGATAAATATAAATCACATTCTTATACCAAGTTCTTGGATGGTTCTAGTTTTAACCCCTCGAGTGTTCAACTAATATCAAGTTCACTACTTCCAACTACCCATCCATTTGTGGATGGATAGTTGTAAATATATTCAATTTTGTGTCCACATTATCCTAAAGCGTACTAAAAAAGGAACTAAGAAATCTAGTAGCTTTGTCCAAAATTATACTCCTTGTTATCTAGACAATATGCACTGACATCCTTTCAAAAATAATATTTTTTCATCTTGTTCTTTGATGGTCTTTTTACAAGCCATGAGAATGAACATATTAACATATATATCCACCACTACAAATAGATAATCATGTCTCTACCCAGATCTTCGTAAACCACCCACAAAATCCATGGAGACATTCTCCCATGGCCTATAGGTACAAGTAAGGGATATTAAGGGCTATTCTATTTAGATGGTCTATTTGGTTTTGCAGTAAAATAAAGTATGCATCCTATAATAATCCAAGATAAAATTCTTACACTCTGGGCCAACACACATACTTATACAAGTTGGATATTCTTTTTCCAACACCAAAATGACTTGCAAATTCATAGGTCTCACTCTCTCTGATAAGTTGCAATGTTTATCATTTAGGCATATAAATTTTATCCAGTTTGTAGAGCAAGCCATCCTAGAGATGGTAGTCAACCTTACTATCACATTCAAATTCACGAATTAGGCCTTATAGTTGTGGAAATATCTCTTTGAAGTCCTCATCTATCGGGTTTTCCTCTTTGTATGCATCATGGGTGAAAGTATCCATGTGCATATGAGTACACCAAGATGCGATCTTGGATATGGGTGGATATGAAAGTGTATCTATCCACTTGTTTGTAATTCTTGACTTATTTGTAATTCCCTCCTTTTAGTCGATGATAATATGCATTTTTTGCAATAATCCTGCCCACTTGTATTATCTTTCTTGTTGAGGCTTACTATAGAATTGAAAATATAACAATGATTGGTTATCAATGTGAATGATGGTCTCCTTACCTGATGCAGGAGAATCCCTCGGTTTGTGTAATGGACACCAAATATTTTTCTTTAATTTTTCATTTGCTATTATTTAGTTACTTATCTTAGTAGGAGAAATGAAAAGGCCACTATTACTAAGGAATTCATGCATAGTAAAAAAATGCTAAAAGACAAATACCTAAAATTTAAATTGGGATAGTCCATAGGAGATGGAACAAAAGTTATGTTGGGATTCTTTAGAGACAACTTAAGATGAGGTCAATATTTACAAAAATTGTTGGTATACCATCTGAAATGAGTATTCTAAGATAAACTTGTAAATCTACTAAATTATTAAAGGAGAGGATTTTCAACAGTTTGTAATACGAGATGAGAAGGTTCATTTCTAGATATATGCTCAAGGGAGTTTGAGATTGTATCCCATTATAATCACACTAAATTGAATATTGTGAATTGCGAAGAGATGAAAACCTCCATATTGTAATCCATAGGATGAGTTGGCATATTATTCAACAAGGAGTTAGATTCTATCACCTTCCTTTAGTTTGTTGTTATTTAAATTATTACTTTGGTCATATTTAGTTATGTAGCATGATCCAAGTCGATATTAGTAGCCACCCACCTCTTCCATTAACTCAATGGTTCTCTATATTCTTGGCAATTTTTCTACTCTTTTTCGGGTCCCAAACTTCTGGGGTCATTTTGATGCCCCAAACGATTTTTTTTTAAGCATACCTTAGCCCCAATAAAAAGTTGTAACCCTTAGATAGTTCCTTCCACCAAGATATAGTTCTCCCCAAACAAATATCATATGAAAATTTTTTTCCCTCGTTAAGTTGACGTATCAACTAACCAACTTATCATATGAAAAAGTTGTGCCCTCGATAAGTTGATGTATCAACTAACCAACTTGGGGACCACAATAATTTTGGTGTTTCATCTTCTAGGGTTAGGGTTTTGATGTTTAGGTGTTTTTCCTCTTTGTTTTTTATGCCTCATGATAAAATTCCCTTTTACCCTCTTTGTAATCATATTTTTTCTAATGAGCATCCAAAACATATCTTTCTCTTCAGAGATAAGATACCACCATTCTAGCTAGTTTGTGTTCTACAATATTCTACTATTTTATTCATTAATAGAATTTGGGTTTCACTACATTTTTGTACTCTCTATATTTTTTTGTGTGTTCCATATTGTTCTCAATATAATCCAAGTCTATGGTATGAGAGAAATATTATCCTTGTTATTTCTTGGTGTATGTCCCCGATGAGGTCAGGGTATAGAGAGTTTGGTCTTAAGCTAGTTTCAGTTAGGGACGACCACTCTCATCGACCCATGAAAGATCCCATGGAAAACGAAAAAGAGATATTACAAAGAAAGATAGCATATCAATATGTTTCTTGAGGAATCCCTTATGTGAAAAAGTAATGAGATGATGGACAATTCTCCTAGATCCTTCAATGACTACCAATATTGGGAGTGGTGCCTTCAAGAAGCACCCATTTCATAGGTGCAACAACCTTCGAGGTACAAGTTAACTTTGTTATCCATTTATTTGACATTCAAATAGATGAAAATGATTTGGAAAATTTATTAAATTTATTAGAGGGTTATTACTCTATTCAAAAATTTTATGACATCAAAAATATTTCCTTCACACTCCTTAGATCCCTTCCCCATGTAAAATATTGGTTGGAAAGTTACTAGGAGAGTTACATGAGAGGACCCACTTGGGCATCCTCTGTCAATTCCCTCAATGAGAAATTATACTCTATTGGAAAATATGATGACTAATACACAAGAGGGATGAATCTACGTTAGGAAAGAGACTAGAGAGTGTCAGAGTACAACAACATCTTCCTTACCTTGTGCTCAAAGTTAGGTATCAGATACTTTGAGTGAAAACCATTTTTGAAGTACCATAGTTCCCTACACATGTAAATCCAAATAGAGATGAATTTCTTGGACATATCCTCACTACGAGCTCCTTATTGGTATGTGTCAAAATCAAGAAAAAATTTAAGCAGTGAAATAAGGGAGAGTTTGAGTCTACAAATATACAACAAAAAAAGTATGGTAAATGAATCCCTAACTCAAAAAAAAAGGAATAGAGAAATAAAATCCAAGCTAAAGACAAACAATCTAAGCCATAAGAAAAGAAGGATAATGGGAAGAACAAGAAAGACACTGGAAAGTGGTGTGAGTTCCACAAAATACCTTGGCACAACACTAATGAATGTCGCTCAAAATAGTCATTTTTGGTTGAATTTAAAGAAAATGATTTAGAGCCTAACTCAGACTCTGATTTAGAATAGGGAAAGGAGAACATCGATGTACAACCTACTTCTACCATCACGACTACAAATATACAGCTAGACGATTTGTAGGAGCTTAAGGAGGGTGAGTGCATCTTCCTTTCATAGATGTGGGTGAAGGGGACCCCACTACATTTCATTGTTGACAGTGGGAGCTAGAAAAACCTAACCATTTCACACAAGCTGATGCTGGGAGCTAGGAAAAACCTAATTCAGCTGCATCAAGAGACTGAAGCGACCAACAATGCCACACCCTCAACTATACACCATCAATTAGTTGAGCTAGGGAACGTAGATCTTTGTATCAACTAGTAGTGCCTCCTATATTATGGTATCAATCCCTTCAAATATGATGTACAATATGATGTTCCTCACTCTAAGTTTGTGATCTTATTTTAGGGAAGCCTTATATGTTTAAGAGTCATGTTGTTTATGAGTCTCAAGCCTATAGTGTCATTTTTACTTTGGGAGGTAATCCCTATAGTGAACTAGAGGTAGTTCTAATTACTCCACTTCTATTAATCATGGAAAAACATTTATGCAAGGTAATCTATTAAACTGCAAATTTTTTCTTCTTCATGGTCTGGTCAGAAGGTGAACAAAAAGTCACTATGACTGTTATAGCCCTTGCATAACATCTCTCTAAATAAGATAAGGAAGTGGAAAAGGTCATATCAGAATATAGAGATACCTTCAATTCACCTATAAGGGTGCCTCTACACTGTCAGGTCAAACATTCCATTGACTTGATACATGGCGTTCCCTTACCCAGTGGTCCAATATACCAATGCTCCCTTCTTGAGAATGAGGAAATAAAGTGTTAGATTCATGAGATCATATGTGAGGGCCACATTTGACCAAGTTCCTCGCCTTGTGGGAGTCCAATTTTGTTGGTACAAAATAATGATAGGACATGGTGACTCTCTATTGATTATAGAGCCTTAAATAAGATCATTGTAAAGAATCAATATATATTCCCCCAAATTGATGATATTATTGACTAGGTTAAGGGTGCCAAATGTTTTAGTAAGATTGATCTAAATTTTGGCTACCACCAAGTTTTAATAGAACAACCTGATGTATGGAAAACAGTCGTCAAATATAAAGAAGGCATTTTTGAATGGTTGGTGATGCCTGTAAAAGTATTTTTATTGGCCAAAGCTTCGACAAGATTGTATCAAGTATATCAGATCATGCACTTCTTGTGCCATCACCAAATTCACCATTAAGAAATACAGGTTGTACACCCCTTTTCCTACTCCTAATAGGCCTTGGGAGTCCATCTCCATGGATTACAAGTTCAATCCACCTTCAACCAATATTGGTATTGACCGTGTCTTCATGGTCATTGATCGATTCTCTAAGATGGAGGTTTTGATACCTTGCAAGAAGAGTATCACAACTGAGGCCACTGTTAATCTCTTCCTTGAGAGTGTTTAGTTTCATTTTAGGATACCTTAGACTATTATTTCATATCATGATAGAAATTTCTTGAGTACATCGTATTCTAGTTTATGGTCATTGATGGACACCAAGATCACTAAATAAACTACCTTCCACCCCCAAACTGATGGATAGATGGAGGTATTCAACATGATGATTGCACATATCTTGAGAATGTACAACTCTAAACATCCTCGTACATGGGATAAGAGTCTTCCTTATGTTCAACATAGATAAAATATATCACTTCATAGATCTACTAACCAGTTCCCTTTTCAAGTGTGCTTAGGGTTCCATCCATTGGCCCCAGTTGATGTAGCTCTTCACATTGTATTCACACAACAAGAATCTTCCCATGTTCAAACTGAGGTTGATAAGGAAGCCATATTTTTTTAATAGATTAAACACATTTTCCAACAATTCCATGAAATATTTGAGAAATTTGATTCCAAGTACAAGCAATGACATGACCAACATTGGGTTCCACACAAGTTTCAGGTTGGTGATAAGGTTTGGTTAAATTTGCATAAAGAGCGCCTTCCAGGACCCCATCGCAATATTTTCCCATTTAGATATGAGCATTACACCATCACTAAGTTTATAGGTGAAAACGATTTTGAATTAAGTATTCCCCCATTCCTTGGCCTGCATCCAATTTTTAATGAGGAGCTCTTTCACCCATATTTTCAACCTCTATTGGACACCTCGTAGGTAGATGAGCACTTGGCCCCTACAGAACTCAACCTCGACCTATTTGAGAAAGATATAATTTATCAAATCATGGATACCCAAATAAAGGGAACCCTCCAATAGAACATATATATCTACCAGATCGTCAAAGCAGGGAAATGTCTTCACTAAGGCAAGTGGCTCACCATCAACTAAATTTAGCAAATGTTTCCCCATATAATGAGGGAACCTGACAAAATGGAGAACATTTATTCCCAATGGGGGGGCAATTATCTAGGTGGATATCAGTGGCCACCCACCTTTTCCACTAAGTCAAAGGTTATATATCTTCTTAGCATATTTTTTAGGGGTTTTTGGGTCCCAAACTTTCGAGGCCATTTTGATGCCTTAAATGGTGCTTTTTGGACATTCGGGGGGACTAAGAGTTGCCTACGACATGCCATGGACCCAACCAAAAGTCATAATACTCATATATTTTTTCCAATGATATATCATACACCCCAAATGAATATTGTATACAAAAGTTGTGTCGTCGAGAAGATGTCATATCAACTAACCAGCTTGTTAGGCCCATAATACTTTTGGAGTTTCATCTTCTAGGGTTTGGGTTTTGATGTTTAGGGTTTTTTCCTCTTTTTTTTTTAGGCCTCATGAAAACATTCCCTTTTTGATATATTTGTAATAATATTTTTTCAAATGAGTGTAGACAACATCTCCTTCTCTTCAAAAATTAGCTACCTCTATTCTAGCCAATTTACGTTCTACATTATTATACTATTTTATTCATTAATAGAAGTGGGGTTTCACTAAATTGTTGTACTCTCTATATTTTTGTGTGTTCCATTTCATTCTCAATATAATATAAATCATAGAATTTTCATACTGTTGACAATTGAAAAACATTAATGAAGTTTCGCCCGCAAAGTGTTGCTAAAACCCTATTATTATAAAAATTAAATAATACTAGTAGGTGGGACCCCCTTGAACTATTGAAGATCAGATCATTCATTCTGACGTTGTGATGATCTGGGACACGACTTACATGGTTGATAAAATCTTGTCGTTATTGGTTATGATTTGATCTTATGAAGTATTGATTCCTTATGTTACTACAACCTATGCTATTCATTATTATCATTGCTATTTGTTCTTATCGCACCTGCACAACAAACATGTTAGTAAAACTACATGAAGGCAAGTTTTGAGAAAGGAAAAAATACTATAATAAATGCAAGGAAAAGGGATCTAATCCTACAATTTTACTATACTACATGCAAACAATTGGAAGGAAATGAGAAACAATTTCAAAGGGGAAGAATTTAAAGCTATCCTATATACTATACTACATGCATGAAAGACTTAACAATTATTGTTAAATCCTAGCTAGCAAGTAAATGGTTATGCAATTGTGATTGAGTTATATGGTTATTACACATATGGGATGAAATGTTGGTGGCTCATTTGGAAAGATAATATTACTAATAGTTATGTAAGTGGTTTTATTATATGGAACTTGGTTGAATTATGTTATGGCATAAGTTAGAAAGTTGATATGGCCACAATGTTGCTTTTAATGGGCGATGGTTTCCATACATGGGTTGATTGATGGTGTTAATGAAGAGCTTGTTGGCATGCACTATTGAATTAATGAAATGTGGGTGGAGGTGGCGTGCTTTTACTGCATGTCACCTTTACTCCTCCCTTTAGTCACCACCCTAGTTGAGCTATTGTTTGATCTTGTTGTTGTGGTTATGCTTCGAATTCTTAGCAAAGAGGAATCGCTCCGCAAGCTTGCGTTTTAAGGAATTCGATTACAGGTATGTTCGTTTTTTGTCCATTCATGACTCTGCTCTATTTATGAAATGATTATTTTCTCAAGTGTATTGGTTTTTGTTTTCCTAAGTGTGGCAACTGTGTGAAATTGTGTTCTTGGAATAAAGAGTGGATGGTTCTTCCTGTAATGATATTGAATTCGTAGAAGTTATTGGTTCTCCTGGGTGGTGGCTCTCTATTATCCTTATTGGTTTAGTTGGAGGGTTTTTGTTTGGTCTTTATTGGATATCCATCTTCACTCATTGTCACTAAATCTGGTCCTTGGCTTTTATTGGTTTAATGGTTCAAGGCATTCTGCATCACTATTTTTTGTTCACTTGGGCATTGGTTGATTTCACCCTTAAGGGTCACGAAATGGGTTTTCATGTTCTTACTCAGCCCTGTATTCACCTCTATGTTGTGGTTGTTTGAGCGAAGAGAACAAGGTTTATACCCTACATGCATTAAATAACATTTCCATGCCAGATTAGAGCCCCACTTTCGGTTATGGCCCACTGTCATGGATTTGTACCTTTCCATGAATGAGTCATGGTTATTTCTGTGTATGCACCATTGGCCTCAGAGTTTTCTCCATTACAAGGGGTGGCTCTTCTCTCCCTGTGTTGGCTATGGAACAAACCTTAGCCTTCGAGTCTGAATATTGATAGAGAAGACCATCCTGACCTGCTAGGTTTACGACATGGTTATTGTTAGAAGGTTGTAAAATTGTCTACTAGTTTGAGCACAGGCTTGCCCAGTTCATCGTGTGACAGTCGTGTTGGTTGGTATATAATCATTTCTTATGTTATAATAGTGGTAAAACCTACATTGCCAATTTCACTTTCAAATTACACAGTCTCTCTCCTTATGATAAATAACTCAGTATTGTTTAATGGAGAGGGTCGTTGCCTCGATTCGAATTGGTGCATGGGTATGTGTGGTTGTCACAACTTGTTAGGTTAATTTATTTTACGACAGTGATAAATTGGTTGGTTGATACACGGTCGCTGGTATTTTTCACTAAGGATTGTTGGATGTTTAGCCAACATTGGTTACAAATGCTTGATGTTGCTCACACATGTCGTGTTCTGTGTATGGTGTTTTTGGAAAACGAAATATCAGTCCTTGTAACTGTGGTTTTCTTTTGGGGTCAAATGATTATTGAACCAAATGATTGTAGAAACTATATCCACTATATCCTTATGATTGTTTGATTGTGTAAGCCTCAGTTTGCACAACATAGTCAATTATAGTATGACTAGATCAAAGCAATATTGTATTAAATCGATGGCTTGACATGATGGTTGAGTTATTGGAGTGATTGTGTGTTTGTTTTGGTTAAGTGGAAATGTTGCATTGTAGTGTTTTGGCGACTGGGCACTGTGTATGATATGGATAGCCTAGGTTTTCATAGGGTTTTAAACATGTTTTTTTTTTCAAGCCCAATCATTGGTTGAGAAAGGCTTGTTGTCGATACCTTGTCGTGTTAGATGGGTGGTCCAGATTTTTAGAGTCACACTAAATTGGGCTTGCACAATGATGGAATTACACTTGCATGATTGAATTATTCAGCGCAAATCTTGTGTTGGAATGGTGGTTGTTGTTTGTTTAATTGACAATTCGGATTTTGCAATTTAATCTGGATTATTTGGCTAATGAGTATGTATGTTTAACGAATATCATTTCATTTAAATGATAAGCCTGATTGCAGTGATAGTGACATCATTGTTAATTAAAAAACATGACTTTTGAGTATAGTTGTGGATTGAATAAATTCATGGGAAGTGGTTGATTTTGATGGTTAACAAAGTATAAGATGCAAAGTATATAAATGAAAGGAACAAAATCCCTTTACATAATGCATATTGTCTTGTAATGACACTATATTGGATATTTGATTATGGACAGTGAACTAGTTAAATACACGATAATTATTATTTGGTCACAATGATTGTTGGTTGGTGCATCTATTTTTTGCAGAATGTTTTATGGATCACTTAATTTATTTCATGAACAATAATCACTCTTTTTCCCTTCCATTATTTCATGAAACATGAAACAATTTGTATGGATTGGATTGCATGAGTCTGATACATTGTTGAGCCAAATATATTTCATAGTTTAAATATGTGTCATGTATGGTTATTTAAAATACTTTTTGCTAATCAATCACACATGAAGGATGATTTTTTTCAGTTGAGGTGGCCATGGCCAATGAAACAAAGGTAGAGGTAACTAGATCTGAGGCCCAAGAAGGCCCAGGTTCTCCATACATTTTGATGTTGATGCATAAGACCTTGGCCAATTGTTTCATGCTAGATTCTTCAATTGGATTGGGCAGGAAATAGTCCAACCTAGGCCTAAAATGCCTCCTTTCCAAGCCCCGCAAGCCCCCATTATCCCCGTAGCTCCTCATGTCTCATTACAACCCTAGGTTCCTAAAAATGAAGCATGGGAAGAGATTGTCCACCCAACAGTCTCCGAACATCGTGGCTGGACAAACTTGTCCTTGATTTCTCCTTTGCGTATTAACCCCATTGTCCAAGCTTCCCTTGACCAGTCACTAGTGCAATCCTCCCATGCTAGCAAGAGATTGAAAAATAAGTCCCACCATGCCCTTGATAAAGGAAAATCCACTGCTTCCCCTTCCTCACCCTCCAATGGCTCTGACAAATCTGTGTCTTCCTGGATGCATTTGAGTGATAATTTTTCCCACATGATCGTCGAGATTAGGCCTAAAGGCTCTGCACAACCAAAAGAAAATTCAGGAAAATCGAGAAGTGAGAGTAGCAATCAAGAAAGGGTTGCATCACGGAATGGGAAATATGGCTTTTGATTTTTTATTTTACCTATTTTTTATGACAGTTGACTTGAGGGATATTTGGACAACATGTTTTATTTTGGATATATGAGTATTATTTTTGAAACAATTTCAAATTTCATGACCTAAAATTGCCAAAAGTGAATGTGTTGATGGGAGAGACAAGGAGGTGTGTTTTTCTTAACTAATGGTTATGTTATGATTGTCATGATTGTTATGAACTGATGGGAGTCACAAGGGGTCCCACCTACTAGTTATTATCTATTTATGACCCTTATTATAACTATTACTCTTCGCCATAACTAAAGTTAGTTGAGTCTTTTAATTAACTTAATTAATGAGTTGGTTCAACTACTACAATCAATTCTAATTTGTTAAAAGAAAAAGGAAAGGGAGGAACAAGAGGAGGATAGAAGAAGAAGCATGCTAAGGTTTTCTCTTTGAGTTTATGTTGAGATAATTTAACTTTCATTCATTCATTATTCATCAAAATCCCAATTCTCTTTTATGATAGTAGGGTCCTATTGTAGACAACAATATTCAGGATTGAATCACATCATTCAGACACTTGTTTTTTCAGAGGTGTTGATCTATCTTTGATAGTCTATGTAGGCTTGTCTGTTTGTGAATTAATTTTCATCACTGACAAAGGCTATTGTGCAGAGTCGAGTGGGAAAAAATATATGGCAAGTTGATCTAGCTTTTAGAGTTCAGTTTTGGTTTTTTGTCAGAGGTCCTTTTGTATGTTCCATTGCAAATGTCTAAGTTTGACTTTGGTGCAAAGTTTCTACATGAGATTTTGTAAAGAAAATGACTCTTTGGTGAATTTGAATGAAATAAACGATTTTTTTATGTCTCATATGTATTGATTATCATCTTGGTAAACTTTCTTCTATCTTTACATTTATTTCAGCAATTGATATGTTTAGAAAATTACATAAAAAGTGAATTTCCAGCAAGCTATTTGTTGATAAAAGATTAGCCTAAGCACTTCTAATTAATACTTGTGAGTGAGGATGTTATTTTTGTTGGCTATAAACATAGGCTGATATTCCTGTCTATTTTTCTTTAGCCAAGCATAATCTGAAAATGATTGAGTAAGATCATTTCATATCTTTTCTTCAACATTTATTTGGCAACCATACTGGGGAGATCTTCGATATCTCTCTGGTTAATTTTTTATACTCGATTTTCTTCGATACATCTTTCTTTTTATGAAATTGATTCTTTGATTGTTTTTCTATTAATGAATGTTCTTGTTGAAAGGCAGCCCAATATCAAGCCCGATCTTCAAGACTAGACCAACATTGCTTTGAACGTGTTTAACACTATTCTAGACACTGCCAATACTTGTGTTGAACTTAACCATTCTTGGGTAGCAATTGAATGAGATATTAGTGCTCAAGAACAATTGGAGGCTAGACGTAGACAACCTAGAAATTCGACCCTTTGTTTCTTCAAGTTTTGTCTTTTCTTTCATGTCCTTAGAGTCTCATGCTTCTAGAAGAATAAGAGGCTTGTTGCCCGAAATCAATCCTATTGCTGAAATAGGAAGAAGAAACGTTGTGTTATCTTCCCAACAAAGTTCTCTAGGAGAAATTTATCTGATTCATCCAACTTGCCTTTATTTCCCTCATCTATCATCCACAAGATGGCATCTAGTGGTGGCTCTGGTGGCACTAGAAGTGATCCATCTTCCCAATTTTCGTCATCATCAGTGATTGTTATCTTGTATAGCCACCATACCCCTATCCAATCTACTACAAACCCCACCAAATTCATTAAAAAGTATGGGCTTTTTCAGTTTGAAGACGATGCCACAACCACATTGTGGCATGTGTCCTCTCCTCTTAACATAGCACCTGCTACTCACCAACTTTCGAAGTTTAAAGAGAATTTGCTTAATTTTCCAGGAAATAAAAATGTGAGTAACAATGAACACCTAGTGGAATTTTCTAATGCTTGTCATAACATAGGGGCCAATGACAATGACACTTTCATGCGCTTTTTTGTCAACTCCTTGGAAGGAAAGGCTGGGACCGACTTCTTTGACCTTCCTCCTAAGATTATATATACTTGGGAGGAATTAATCTATTGGTTCAGATCAACTTATGGGCAATCCAAAATCCCAGCCGAGAATTTAAGGGAATACAATAATGTTACTTACAAGGAGGATGAGACCATCAAGCCTTTCAACTTTCATTTCACCAAGTTGTACAATAAAATCCATGAACTTATCCTCCCTCAGAACCAAACCTCTTTCATGCATTACAACAATGATTTCCTTCCCCCTACCGTCATAGGATTGAAGAAGAGGCCATTGATAATATCGGTCCCTCTCTGCATACTTTCTCAGAGTATGAAGAACAACTTGAAAGAAATGGTCTTCCGCAGGGAGAATTGGTTAGACAGATAGACAGGTCCGCTCTCTTACAACTAGTACAGGATATGAAAAATCATATGATATCATTTGAGCGGAGGTGTACTGTCTCCCCTCTCACCCCTAGAGCTTCAGCCTCTTCTACATCCCCTTTTAGGAATCCAGTTGAAAACAATTTTCAGCCTAAATCTATCCTTCCTCGGAGTTGGTGTAAATTTTGCGAGGAAAACCATGAAGAAACCACATATGAGGTAAAGAAGAGTGACAGAGATAAGATCCTTCATAAAATACCAGAAGCTACTATTTTTGTCCTAGACTTTGCAGAGCCATAGGATGTCATGGTCATCAACACTAGGAACAAAGCCTATGCTCCCAAGGTAAAAATCGATCCTCCCCACAGTTCTTCTAGCCCGAGCCCAGCCTCAACCGTTGTTACGCCCTAGGTTCTTAAAATTCCTAAGATTCAAGGAGTCACTTCTCATCCCCCCTCTTACAAAAACAATATCTTGAATCAATTGGCCAACATCAAATAAGATGCAACCCTCCAAGACATGGTTTTCATCCCTGAACAATAGATGTATCTGAAACAATTCATGGAAGGAAAAGCTTCCATTGTAGCCAATCTTTTCGAAGAGGATTATTCTGTAAATAAAGTAGGCATACATAAATTTAGATATTAAAAACCCCCCTTTTATATTTTTGTAAAGATCATGGATAAGATTTCCCATTGTTGCCTCATCGATGGTGGTTCAGGCCCAAGTGTGATGTCAAATATTATTATGGAAGAGTTAGTCTTGTACTGTACAAATGAAAATGCCAGAAGCATTCTCTCCTATAATAGTCTACAACAAACAACCATAGGAGAGATTAAGGATGTGACCTTGGTTTTATGCGATCATCCTAAGATAAGGACAACCCTCATCATTCAAGTGATTGATATGCCTGTAAGAAATTACTCAGTTATCTTGGGGAGAGATTGGCAATCCTTAACAGGTGGATACCTCTTACTCGACGAGACACATTTATTCATTCCTTGGAAAGGTAAGAATATTATAATCCTTATAGAGAGAATAATTTCACCCTACATAGAGAGTGTTTCACAATCTAACATAAACTACATCGAATAATACCTAGGAGTATATTCCATCCTTGTCAAAGAGGAAAATATTCCTTTGGAAAGAACTGATTTAGATGATGATTAATGGCATATTCACTTTGATGTTTCACACTCTAATGAAGGTAACGGGGTTGGTATTATATTGGTTTCCCCTACAGGAAAAATCCATAATCTGTCATATAGGTTGGAGTTTCTTGTACAAACAATGTCGCTGAATTCAAATCTTTATTATTAGGCATTGGGAATGCCCTTAATCTTAGTTGTGGTTCCCTTTCAGTTTTCAAAAATTTTGATCTTGTTGTGAACCTGATACGTAAGACATGCTCCCTGATGCAACCGCACTCCTCGGAGCACGATCGCTCTTCCTCAGGACCTTCTTCTCTCTCCACAGCCCGAAGAACTCAAAGGTTCTTCCGATTCCCTATCGGGAATCTTTCCTACCCACAGATTCTCTTCATCGCGCGATCCTCCTTCCTTAACTTCTCGGAGGATCGGAACTCGCGACTTCGCGAGTCCAACAGTCGAGCGCTACACTCTCGGATCCTCGAGACCCGATGTCTTAATCTACGCCGACTTCCTCTTCCCTCTATCGGGACTTTGTCTCTATCACAACTTCGCTACTCATGATTCCAAGCTCTTGGTTCTCCAACCCCCGATACCCGATGCGCCGAAATGCCGATACAAATGTGGGTTGACCTTTCAATGAACCCTTATCTCATCGGGACTTTGGAATTCGTTGGATCGCGATTCCTAACACCAAAGGATTCGGGACTTTGATTTTCCCAAACTCCGACTCTATGCCACCTGTCCTCCACTATCTCCTGCTGTGACCCACGCGAACCTTCTGTCGGAATTTCGCGGGTCGCAATTCCAAGCAGTGAGGTTTCTTTGTCTTCAAGAACCCCGATTCTTCGATCCCAGACTCTTCGGGATCTCCTGACATGCGTCCTCACACGATGGATGGTTCTGATCCTATCGGGATATCGCGGATTGCGATATCGCACTTCCTGTTGCAACAACTTGGTGCTTTGACTCGCGATTCCCCGATATGCGATGTCACGTGTAGATCCGATGACTCCTATGGAATGGATCGACGGTTATACCCCTCCTGAGCTTGTACACTTTCTATACCTATGCCGATAACTTCCCTGCACCTCTGCGAGATCCAACGTTCCTCGGAACTTCGCAAAATATCCCATAGGATTTCAACCGTCCGCTCTACCTAAAGGATTTCTGCGAATTAATCGGAGTACCTCTCCTCACGAAGACTGGTTCTCCTGTGTGCACCTTCAACGCTTGCTCGAACACTTCGATGCACAACCTCTCCATGCAATCCTTCGACGAATTCGAAGGCCTACTCCTCTTGAGATTTTCCACAACCCTGAGTCTCTTGGAAAAAGAGAACTCTTTGCACGCACTCCTTGCGGCAACTCTGCAAACACTTCAAGTGTTCATCCTTCCTTGACTTTGCGCACACTTGCAGCAACAGTCTTAATTCCCTTTGCTCAGAATTGCAACTCTGAGTCTTCACTTGGCCTGCGCACTCCTTGCACGGCTCTTCTACTCAACTGTGCTTCTGGGAACTTAGAACAAAAGTTATCTCTATCTGAAGCCCTCTGTCAACACACTCCTTGCGGACAAATTCAACTGCACTCCTTGCAGGAATTCTTTGGCTCAGAATAGAGAAACAATTGAAACTAATTCCCTCTTCCTTTCAAACTTCTATTCGACCATCAAATCACATACACAACATATAAAACAATTATATGACAGGAAGCAAAGGTTCATGAGCATAACATCAATACACAGAGAAAACAACCCAAACCATGGATTGTAATCAAATCTCTTCTATTAATTCAAATGCCTGTACATGGGTGTTCTTCATACACAGTTCTCTTCATGCTCTTTTCTTCTTTCTCCTCTGAATTGATAATATTACAATGTACAAAGGAGGGTGTCTATATCCGTTCTTCCCTCTCGAACTCTAGATATCAAATCTAGAATTAAATTTCTATCTAACTTCATTAACTATATTAAATGTCGTCTATCTACCTAAAGGACGAGAGATATGCGCTCAAGGTCCAATACAATATACAAACTGTGCTTCATTAAATCCAAACATTAATGTTTGCGCAACAATATCAAGGTGTTTTCAAAATGTGTGTTGGCTTGTCCAGCTGTCTTCCGCTCCACACTGGATCGCTTGATGTTGCTGGCGATTCTCCTGCATCATACTCCTTGGCTTGGAAACTTTCATGGGCTCCTGTCCATGATCTCCTGCATGGTATTTCCATGCTTCTGTATTTCAGCTTCAGTCTCTCAGCTGGGATCTTCAACTAGATGATTCTTCCACTTGACCAGATACTCAAAGTATTCTTTTCTTTTGGTCTTCTTTCCCACTCTCTTATCCAGTATGCACTCCATCTGTGGCTTTTCTGCAATCGACATCTGCTTCATCCACTGGATGACTGGTTGCTCAGTTGCAGTCTTTGCTTGTCCAGCCTTGTACGGGTATAAATCTACAATATTGAATATCAGAGATATCCCGATGCCATCTGACAACTCGATCTCATAAGCGTTCTCTCTGAATTTCCTCAGGATTCGGCATGGCCCAATTTTCTTCATTTTGAGCTTGTTGTATGTTCCCCTTGGGAACCTTTCCTTCCTTAAGTGTGCCAGAACCAAATCACCAACTTCAAACTGAAGTTGTCTCTGATGTTGATCTGCTCTGTGCTTATACTCTTGATTTGAATCCATCAGTCGCTGCTTCACCCTGCTGTGAAGTTCTTTCATTGCCTCAGCGAATTCCTCTGCACTAGCACTGTTAGTCGCAGTCTGCTATGAATCCCTTAGTTCATAAACTCCTCTCGGATGCATCCCATATACAACCTGAAATGGACTTTTCCTTGTGCTCTGATTTAAAGAGTCATTGTATGCGAACTCTGCATGTGCCAATATGTTATCCCAGCTGCTATGGTGCTCTGTCACCAAGCTTCTAAGCAAGTCTCCCAGACTTTTTTTGACCACTTCTGTCTATCCATCCATCTGAGGATGATAAGTAGAACTAAACACCAAGTTAGTTCCTAGGTTCTTCCATAAGGTCCTCCAAAAATTCCCTATGAATTTAGTATCCCTGTCCGAAACTATGCTCTTCGGTAATCCATGGAGTCGAGTGACCTCCCTGAAAAATAGATTTGCGATGTGAGTCACATCACTGGTCTTCTGACACGAAATTAAATGCACCATTTTAGAAAACCTGTCCACCACCACAAAGATGGAATCAACACCTCTTTGCGTTCTCGACAACCCTAATACAAAATCCATACTAATCGCCTCCCATGGCCTCTCTGGTATGGGAAATGGATGATAAAAACCTGCATTCTTCTTTCTCCCCTTCGAATGATGGAAAACTCGACATCTGTCAATGAACCTCTTGACATATTCTCTCATTCCCGGCCAAAAATATGATTCGCTCAACTTCGCGAATGCTTTGTCATGGGCAAAATGTCCTGCCAATCCACCACTGTGTTTCTCCTTCAACAGGTTCTCCCTCATGGAGCATTTTGGAATACACAGTTGATTGCCTCTGAACAGTAATCCCTCCTGGATCATATAATCTATCCACGGACTCCAATCTCTGAGAACTAGATTCTCAGCTGCTTCATACGCCTCTGCAAAATCTGCATCACCTGCATACATGTCCCTGAGATTTTCAAAACCCAATGTTTTGACTCGGAATTCCTGCAGCAACAAACACTTCCTGCTCAAAGCATCAACCACCTTGTTAGCAGTACCTGAAATGTGCTTAATCACAAATGTGAAATTATTCATATACTCTACCCATTTGGCATGTTTCTGATTCAACTTGTCCTGTTGAGTCAAAAACTATAATGCATGATTGTCACTGTACAACACAAATTCTTTCGGGATCAAGTAATGCCTCCACTTCTTCAGTGCCTGGATAATAGCATAGAATTATTTATCATACGTGGAGTACTTCAGTTTCGCCTCATCCAGCTTCTCGCTGAAATACGCGACCGGTCTGTCTTCTTCACTCAAGACCGCTCCTATGGCAAACCCACTTGCATCACATTTCACCTGAAATGTCTTCATGAAATCTGGTAACACCAACACTGGTTTCTCTGTGATCTTTCGCTTCAACAGATTGAAGCTTTTCTCAGCCTCTGTTGTCCAATGAAAATACTTATGCCGCTTCTTGACTGTGTCCATCATCGCTGTGCTAATTCCATTGAAATTCCAGATGAATTTCCGGTAGAAACTAGCCAAACCATGAAAACTTCTCACCTCGAAAATATTTCTTAGTGATGGCCAATTCTTGATCACTTCTACTTTATCCAGGTCCATCCTCAACTCATTTTCCGAAACAACAAAACCCAAGTATATGAGATCTGTCTTCATAAATGAGGACTTCTTCATATTAATCAACAACTTCTCCTGATGTAGCTTCTGCATCACAATGGCCAAATGCTTCAGGTGTTCAGCCTCTGATTTACTGTAAATCAGTATGTCATCCAAATAAACAATGACAAATTTCTCGATGAATTCCCTTAGGACTTCATTCATCAGTCTCATAAAGGTACTCGGAGCATTCGTCAAACCAAACGGCATGACCAGCCATTCGTACAAACCTTCATTTGTCTTGAATGTTGTTTTCCACTCATCGCCTTCCCTCATGCGAATCTGGTGATATCCGCTTTTCAAATCAATCTTTGAAAAGTACTTTTCCCCACTTAGGCAATCCATCAGATCATCCATTCTCGGCAATGGAAACCTGTATCTAATGGTTATCTTGTTTATCGTTCTAGAATCGGTGCACATTCTCCATCCTCCATCCTTCTTTGGACTGAGTATTGTCGGAACAGGACACGGGCTCAAACTTTCCCTAACTAATCCTTTGTCCAATAACTCCTAGACCTGCCTCTTGACCTCATTTTCTTGCGGTGTCAACCTGTATGCAACTTTGTTCGGCAAACTTTCTCCTGATATGAGGTCTATATGGTGACTCACACTCCTCATCGGTGGCAACGAATGAGGTAATTCGTCCACCACGATGTCAGCGAACTCTTCCATTAGTTCCTGAACCTCATCTGGTAAATCATCCACTCTTGTTCTATTCAGAACAATCCTCAGTTTCCTGACCACAAAGAATTATGGATCTTCCTTCTTCTCTACCTCTGTAAGAAGTTCCTTCCCACTCATGAGAAGTATTGTGTTGTTTACTTCCGATTTTACCTCTTTATCCTTTATCGGAAGTAACCTGTATGTTTCCCCATTCTTCTCCAGGGTATATGTGTTCATTCTCCCATCGTGAACCACATTTCTGTCATATTGCCATGGTCTACCCAACAATAAATGACATACATCCATGGGAATGACATCACAGAGTACCTTATCATTATACTCCCCTATCCTTAATAAAACCAAGCATTGTTTAGGGACACTTACCTGATGTCCCTTCTGTAGCCATGAAACTTTGTATGGACTCAGGTGATCAGTTGTCTCCAGCTCCATTTTTTCCACCATCTCAGTCGAAACGAGATTATCCGTGCTACCACTGTCAACAATAACCTTACATACCCATTCCTTGGTTTTGCAAGTCGTTCTAAAAAGTTTGGTCCTTTGAGCTGAGTCCTCCACCTCCTTTCCGGGTGTTATGATAATTTTACGCATCATCAGCGACCTTCCGCCTTCTGTGTCTTCAGTTTCAACATCCCTCTTCTGTGCTTCGGCGATGTGAGCTTCCCCACTATCCTTCTTCTTTTCTGGACACTCAAATGACCTGTGCCCATTCTTCCCACATGTGAAACATGTGATTACTCCACCTCGGCCTCTTCCTCTGCCTCTGGTACAAGGAAAAGTATTTGCGTCAGCATAATCTCCCCTCTGCTCTGTATGTTTCCCTCTCTGTTCAACATATGGCTATCGCTGTGAGGTCCCACCTCTTTCAACTCTACCCTGAGGTTTCTTCCATTCATCCTTGGGCTTCTGATATTTCTCCTAGGAAACTGCCTTGCCTCTGGGCTGACTTCTTCCTCGCCCTCGCTGACCTTGCTTTCGGCTCAGCTTCTCTTCGGCTTTCAGAGCCATCTGATAAGCGTCCTCTACCGTCCTCATGGTAACCATGCTTAATTCATCCTGAATTTTGTATCTCAGACCATTCAGATATCTAGCAACCTTCTCATCATCGCTCTCCCGATGACCTGCTCTGATGTTCAGTCGATAGAATTCTTCAGTGTATTCCGTCACTGTCATCAGCTTCTGTCTGAGGTTCTGCATCCTCCTGAATAGAGTAATTTTGTAGTCTCTTGGGATGAACTTTGCTTTCATCTTCACGATCATTCGGTCCCAACTTTTAATCTTCTTCTTTCCCTTGCAACGTCTGTCTGCTTGTAGCTCGTCCCACCATAAGGCTGCATGTCCCTTCAAGCATGTGACAACATGTCTGACCTTCTTGTCCTCCTCGATCTCTTCATAGTCGAAGTAGGTATCAAGAGCTATAATCCAGTCTAGAATCTCTTTTGCATCCAAGTTCCCCTCATAGACTGGGATTTCCATCTTATCTTTCGCACCCATCCTGGCGATAGCTTTAATTAATCGCTTTGTTTATGCATCTTCGACTGCAACTTCCTCTTCGCGTTCATCTTCAACTTCATCCTCCGAATCACTGAAATTCCCCGCACTAACTGTGCATCTTTGTGTTGTCTCCATCTCCTCAAGTCTTGCTCGAAGATCTCTCATCTGCCTTTCCATTTCTGGATTTCCAACCGGCCTACCCCTTCTTCGCACCTCCCTATATTCTGGATCAGGTGACTGTCTTTCTCTTATGGGTGGCATGATAAATCCTCTTCTCTGCTATAGAAAGAAAATAACAACCTACTCTGATACCACAACTGATGCAACCGTACTCCTCAGAGCACGACCGCTCTTCCTCAGGACCTTCTTCTCTCTCCACGGCCCGAAGAACTCAAAGGTTCTTCCGATTCCCTATCGGGAATCTTTCCTACCCACAGATTCTCTTCGTCGCGCGATCCTCCTTCCTTAACTTCTTGGAGGATCAGAACTTGCAACTTCGCGAGTCCAACAGTCGAGCGCTACACTCTCGAATCCCCGAGACCCAATGTCTTAATCTACGCCAACTTCCTCTTCCCTCTATCGGGACTTCGGCTCTATCGCGACTTCGTTACTCGTGATGCCAAGCTCTTGGTTATCCAACCCCCGATACCCGATGCGCCGAAACACCGATATATGTGTGGGTTGACCTTTCAACGAACCCTTATCTCGTCGGGACTTTGGACTTCGCAGGATCACGATTCCTAGCACCGAAGGATTCAGGACTTTGATTTTCCCGAACTCCGACTCTATGCCACCTGTCCTCCACTATCTCCTGCTGTGACCCACGTGAACCTTCTGTCGGAATTTCGCGGGTCGCGATTCCAAGCAGCGAGGTTTATTTGTCTTCAAAAACCTCGATTCTCCGATCCCCGACTCTTCAGGATCTCCTCACATGCGTCCTCACACGATGGATAGTTTCGATCCTATCGAGATATCGCGGATCGCGATATCACACTTCTTGTTGCAACAACTTGGTGCTTTAACTCACGATTCCTCGATATGCGATGTCACGTGTAGATCCGATGACTCCTATGGCATGGATCGATGGTTATACCCCTCATGAGATTGTACAGTTTCTATACCTGTGCCGATAACTTCCCTGCACCTCCGCGAGATCCAACGTTCCTCGTAAATTCGCGAAATATCCCATAGGATTTCAACCGTCCGCTCTACCTAAAGGATTTCTGCGAATTAATCAGAGTACCTCTCCTCACGAAGACTGGTTCTCCTGCGCACACCTTCAACGCTTGCTCGAACGCTTCGATGCACAACCTCTCCATGCAATCCTTCGACGAATTCGAAGGCCTACTCCTCCTGATATTTTCCACAACCCTGAGTCTCTTAGAAAAAGAGAACTCTTTGCACGCACTCCTTGCGGCAACTCTGCAAACACTTCATGTGTTCAACCTT
Organism: Picea sitchensis; assembly: GCA_010110895.2. NCBI lineage: Eukaryota > Viridiplantae > Streptophyta > Pinopsida > Pinales > Pinaceae > Picea > Picea sitchensis. The sequence goes on from SNQJ01S0012967.1 coordinate 22,048, forward strand.
CCTTGACTTTGTGCACACCTGCAACAACAGTCTTAATTCCCTTTGCTCAGAATTGCAACTCTGAGTCTTCACTTGGCCTGTGCACTCCTTCCACAACTCTTCTACTCAACTGTGCTTCTGGGAACTTAGAACAAATGTTATCTCTATCTGAATCCCTCTGTCAACGTACTCCTTGCGGACAAATTCAACTGCACTCCTTGCAGGAATTATCTGGCTCAGAATAGAGAAACAATTGAAACTAATTCCCTCTTCCTTTCAGACTTCTATTCAACCATGAAATCACATACACAGCATATAAAAAAATTATATGACAGGAAGCAAAGGTTCATGAGCATAACATCAATACACAGAGAAAACAACCCAAACCATGGATTTGAATCAAATATCTTCTATTAATTCAAATGTCTGTACATGGGTGTTCTTCATACACAGTTCTCTGCATACCCTTGTCTTCTTGCTCCTCTGAATTGATAATATTACAATGTACAAAGGAAGGTGTCTATATCCGTTTTTCCCTCTCGAACTCTAGCTATCAAATCTAGAATTAAATTTCTATCTAACTTCATTAACTATATTAAATGTCATCTATCTACCTAAAGGATGAGAGCTATCCGCTCAAGGTCCAATACAATATACAAAGTACGCTTCATTAAATCCAAACATTAATGTTTGCACAACAATATCAAGGTGTTTTCAAAATGTGTGCTCTCTTGTCCAACTGTCTTCCGCTTCCGCTCCGCGCTGGCTCGCTTGATGTTGTTGGCGATGCTCCTGCATCACTCCCCTAGCAACAAGATGATGGAACGATACTACAAAATTGTTTGGAGACTTGTCTTGAACCTTATATCTTTCAATATCACTCATGTTAAGAAGGAGTTGAATTCAATGGTTGATCAGTTAGTTGTCTTTGTAGCCTCTCCTAATCAACAACTTTTTCCTCACAGGCCTGATTGTGCTTTTCAATCTCTACATCATCCTTACATCCTTGAAACTAAAGGATCTCGGAAGGCCATTCCTAACGATGAGATCATTTGTGTTGTCATTAAAAATGAACCTCTTAATATCGAGGATATTATACCCATAGAAAATAATAAGATTCATGAGGGCTTAACTCCTCTTGAGATTTTGTTTTCTTTGAGTGTTGTAGGCAATAGAGAAAAATCGAAAGAAGAGGAGTTATGAAAGAAGGTGGTTGAAGCCATCCTCCTGAACATTAGGACATATGAGTCTTCAATGAATGTTTAAATAAATGTCCAATGTTATTTTAAAGAAGAGATGGGGTCCACCGGGCTACTCTGTGAATCTCAAAAGGTTTTTTCTTGGTCCTATGATTATCTTTGTGGTTTTGATCCTGGTCTTTTTTGGCACATTATGAAACTAGATAGGCAAAAACAAGAAATTTTTAACTCTGCACTAGAAGCACCATCTCGAAGGGAGTTGAGAGATTTCTTGAGGGCTGGAACATTTTTTTCAGTCCACCATGAATGGGTTTCGAATTGGGAACTGACCTCAAGGATCACTAATAATATTAGAAATTATATTAGTCTTCAAAATTTCAGGCAAGTGATTATGAGAAATCCCTTCCCTCCTCTCAATATGGAAATGTTTTTGCAACAAGTTGTAGGTTCACAGCTAAGGCCCTTAATTGACAGTCTGTTTGGTTACAAGAGAATCAATGTAAAATGGGAAAAGGTCCACAAAACCACTTTTATTACTAATTGTGAAACTATGCCTTACAAAGGCCTGATTTCTATCTTACTTGATGCAATTACCTCCCTTAAAATGACTATATAGACAACTTTCAATTAATTGGTCAGTATCCATGCTTATCTTGATGATTTAATCATGTGTGTCAAAGGGCTGATAATTACATCATAATTTCAAGTGTTGGGTCCTTTCCAAATTACTTTTGTTTTGGACACTAATTCATACATTCTACGGGAATTACAGAGACAATTGTTCTCCTAGAACACTAACAGTCCTTGCTTGAAGTATTGCGAGGGGCCAGCATGAACAGTTCTAATGCTGAATGATTTTCTGTATACTAGTAGCCTAGCTCTGCTTTCACTTTTTGTGCTTCTTTTCTATGCTTACAGTACTTGATTTCTCCCTTCCGAGTTAAGTTTTATTTCTTTGTTTCATTCATTTATGTCTTCATTGTTTTTGTTTTAGTTTCTGCAACTTTACTTTCGTCATAATTTTGTTTCCTATTATATTTGGTTAATTTGGTCAAATAGGATGTTGGATCAATTCTACCACAGTGAAACTCCTGCAAAGCATTGTTAGCCAATAAAAATCAATCTTACACAACTGTTATGATGTCTCATCTGAAGGGCCCTTGAAATTTTTATATATTTCCATTGTTGTCTTATAAAGAATCGACTATCTCCCGCCTCTTCTTGCCATTTTTTCGTCCATTGAGATTTTAGGAGAAAGTCTAAAAATTTTACTCCTTAAAATTTAGAGAGCAGATTATGGTCAGATGATTATGAATATAGTGATAAAATCCCCTCATACTTAAAACTTTAGATGAATTATTCCCAAATCCCCAGTTATCTTTCCATTAAATCCGCTCACCTCCCCCTGTTGCATAATCTTTCGGGTTATATCTTCTTAACCAGCTGTTTTGGTCCACGAAACCATGAGTTCTGAGTTCTAAATCTATTGAAAACAAATTTTCCTATGGAGTCACCAGTTTGTTGATGATTAAAAAAAGTCAACGAAATTTTGCCCGCAAAGTGTTGCTAAAATCCTATTATTATAAAAATTAAATAATACTAGTAGGTGGGACCCCCTTGAACTATTGAAGATCAGATCTGTTCATTATGATGTTGTGATGATGTGCGACATGTCTTATATGGTTGATGAGATCTTATTGTTATTGGTTATGATTCAAGCTTATGAAGTATTGATTCCTTATGTTACTACAACCTATGTTATTGATTAATATCATTGTTATTTGTTCTTATCACACTTGCACAACAAACATGTTAGTAAAACTACATGAAGGGAATTTTTGAGAAAGGAAAAAATACTATAACAAATGGAAGGAAAAGGGATCTAATCCTGCAATTTTACTATACTACATGCAAAAACTTGGAAGGAAATGAGAAACAATTGCAAAGGGGAAGAATTTAAAGCTATCCTATATACTATACTACATGCATGAAAGACTTAACAATTATTGTTAAATCCTAGCTAGCAAGTAAATGGTTATGCAATTGTGACTGACTTATATGGTTACTACGCATATGGTATGAAATGTTGGTGGTGAATTTGGAAAGGTAATAGTGCTAATGGTTATGCGAATGGTTGAGTTATATGGAACTTGGCTCAATTAAGTTATGGCATAAGTTAGAAAGGTGATATGGACACGCTGTTGGTTTTAATGGGTGATGGTTTTGATACATGGGTTGATTGTTGGTGTTAATGAAAAACTCATTGGAATGTACTATTGAATTAATGAAATGTGGGTGGAGGCGACGTGAATTTACTGCACGCCATCTTCACTCCTCCCGTTAGACAACACCCTAGTCGAGCTATTGTTAAATCTTGTTGTTGTGGTTATGTTTTGAATTCTTAATAGAGAAGAACGGCTCGACCAGATCGCATTTTAAGGAATTTGATTACAGGTATGTTCGTTTTTTGTCCATCCGTGACTCTGCTCTATTTATGAAATGATTATAGGCTTAGGTGTATTGGTTTTTGTTTTCCTAAGTGTTGCAACTGTGTGAAATTGTTTTCTTGGAATGAAGAGTGGATGGTTCTTCCTGTAATGATATTGAATTCATAGAAGTTATTGGTTTTCTTGGATGGTTTGTCTCTGTTATCCTTGTTGGTTTAGTTGGAGGGTTTTTGTTTGGTCTTGAGTGGATAGACATCTTCACGCAATGTCACTAAATCCGGTCCTTGGCTTTTATGGGTTTAATGGTTGAAGGCATTCTGCGTCACTTTGTTTTGTTCACTTGGGCATTGGTTGATCTCACCACTAAGGGTCACGGAATGGGTTTTCTTGTTATTACTCATCCCTATATTCACCTATTTGTTGTGGTTGTTTGAGAGAAGAGAATGAGTGTTATACCCTGCATGCGTTAAATAACATTGCCATGCCAGATTAGAGCCCCACTTTCAGTTATGGCCCACTCTCATGGATTTGTACCTTTCCATGGATGGGTCATGGTTCTTTCTGTGTATGCACCGTTGGCCTCATAGTTTTCTCCATTACAAGGGGTGTCTCTTCTCTCCCTGTTTTGTCTACATAACAATCCTTAGCCCTCTGGTCTGAAGATTGATAGACAAGACTAGCCTAGCCTATTGGGTTTATGACTTGGTTATTGTTGGATGGTTGTATAATTGTCGACTAATTTGAGCACAGGCTCGCCCAGTTGGTTGTGTGATAGTCGTGTTGGTTGGTATATAGTCACTTCTTCTATTATAATAGTGGTAAACCCTACATTGCCAATTTCACTTTCAAATTACACAGTCTCTCTCCTTATGATTAATAACTAAGTATTGTTTAATGGAGAGGTTTGTTGCATCAATTCGAATTGGTGTGTGGGTATGCATGGTTGTCACAGCTTGTTAGGTCAATTAATTTTACGATAGTGATAAATTGGTTGGTTGATACACGATCACTGGTATTTTGCACTAAGGATTGTTGGATGTTTAGCCAACATTGGTTACAAATGCTTGATGTTGCTCACGCATGTCACGTTGTGTGTATGGTGTTTTTGAAAAATAAAATATTGGTCCTGGTAACTGCGGTTTTCTTTTGGGGTCGAATGATTATTGAAATAGATGACTGTAGAAACTATATCCATTGTATCCTTATGATTGTTCGATTGTGTAATATTGAGTTTGCACAACATAGTCAACTACAATATGGTTATATAGAAGCAATATTGTGTTAAATCGATGGCTTGACATGATGGTTGAGTTATTGCAGTGACTATGTGTTTGTTTTGGTTAAGTGGAAATGTTGCATTGTAGTTTTTTGGTGACTGCACACTATGTATGTTATGGATAGCTTGGTTTTCACAGGGTTTTAAGCATGTTTTTTTGCAATCCCGATCATTGGTTGAGACAGGCTTGATGTCGATACCTCGTCGCATTGGATGGGTGGCCCAAATTTTTAGAGTCACATTAAATTGGGCTTGCACAACAATAAAATTGCACTTGCATTATTGAATTATTCGGCGCATATCTTGTTATGGAATGGTGGTTGTTGTCTATTTAATTGGAAATTCAAATTTTGCAATTTAATCCAAATTATTTGGCTACTGCCTATGTATGTTTAATGAATATCATTGCATTTAAATGATAATCCCCATTGCAGTGATAGTGATTTCACTGTTAATTTGAAAACATGACTTTTGAGTATAGTTGTGGATTGAAGAAATGCATGGCCAATGGTTGATTTTGATGGTTAACGGAGTATAAGATGAAAAGTATATAAATGAAAGGAACATAATTCCTTTACAGAATGCATATTGTCTTCTAATGCCACTATATTGGATATTTGATTATGGATAGTGAACTAGTTAAATGCACAGTAATTATTATTTGGTCACAATGATTGTTGGTTGGTGGATCTATTTTTTGCAAAATGTTTTATGGATCACTTAATTAACTTGATGAACAATAATTGTTCTTCTTCCCTTCCATTATTTCATTTTTCGGTAATTACAAACCCCATCGCCTCCCATACTCATTTTTCCACTCCTTGTTCTGAGATTGATTACAGTCAAGATAATTTTGGTTATAAAGCAGTCGAAAGTGGCAGTGTCTTGCATGGATTACAGTGATGTTTTATTGGTTTTCTTTGCAATTTATTGTTGTTGTCATTGAGAAGTAACCGTTTTCTCTTTCCCCTCATTTCACCATGTTTCTCTCAATACAAACCCCTCAGATATCCCAGAACCCTTTTCACCCCCTGCTCATTGATTAACAGTAAAAACATTTGTATGAATTGGATTGGATGAGTCTGATACATTGTTGAGGCAAATCTATTTCATATTTTTAAAGAGTTGTCATGTATGGTTATTTAAAAGACTATTTTCTAATAAATCATGCATACATGATGAGTTTTTTCAGTTGAGGTAGCCATGGCCAAGGAAACAGAGGTAGAGATAACCGGAACTGAGGTGCAAGAAGGCCCAGGTTCTCCATACATTTTGATGCTTATTCACAAAATCTTGGACAATTGTTTCATGTAGGATTATTCAATTGGATTGGGTAGGGAATAGTCCAAAATAGGCCTGAAAGGCCTCCTTTCCAAGCCCCACAAGCCCTCGGTATCCCCGTACCTCCTCATGTCTCATTACAACCCGAGGTTCCAAAAAATGATGGATGGCAGGAGATTGTCCACCCAATAGACTCTCAACATCGTGGCTGGCCCAAATTGTCCTTGCCTACTCCTCCTCCTATTAACCCCATTGTCCAAGATTCCCCTGACCACTCACCAGTGCAATCCTCCCATGTTAGCAAGAGGCTAAAAACTGAGGCCCACCATACCCTTGATAAAGGAAAAGCCATTGCTGCCCCTTCCTCACCGTCCAATGGCTCTGACAAATCTATGTCTTCCTGGATGCATTTGAGGGACTATTGTTCTCATGTGATCAGTGAGATTAGCCCTAAAGGCTCTGCACATCCAAAAGAAAATTCAGGAAAATCAAGAGGTGATAGCAGCAATCAAGGAAGGGTTGCATCACAGACTAAGAAATATGGCTTTTGAGTTTTTATTTTATCTATTGTTTTATGATAGATGACTTTATGGATATTTGAACAACATGTTTTATTTAGGATATATGAGTATTATTTTTTAAATAAATTCAAATTTCAAGAGCTAAAATTGCCAAAAGTGAATATGTTGATGGGAGACACAAGGAGGTGTGTTTTGCTTAATTATTGGTTATGTTATGATTGTCATGATTGTTATGAACTAATGGGAGTCACAAGGGGTCCCACCTACTAGTTATTATCTATTTATGACCCTTATTATAACTATTACTCTTCTCCCTAACTAAATTTAGTTGAGACTTTTAATTAAATTAACTAATGAGTTGGTTCAACTACTTCAACCAATTCTAATTTGTTAAAAGAAAAAGGAAAGGGAGGAACAAGATGAGGATAGAAGACGAAGCATGATAAGGTTTTCTCTTTGAGTTTATGTTGAGACAATTTATCTTTCATTCATTCATTATTCATCACAAGGCTAATTCTCTTTTATGATAGCAGGGTCATATTATAGACAACAATATTCAAGGTTGAATCACATCATTCAGACACTTGTTTTTTCAGAGGTGTTGATCTATCTTTGATAGTCTATGTAGACTTGTCTATTTGTCAATTAATTTTCATGACCGACAAAGGCTATTGTGAAGAGTCGAGTGGGTAGAAATCTGTGGCAACATGATCCAACTTTTAGAGTTCAGTTTTGGTTTTTTGTCAGAGGTCCTTTTTTATGTTCCATCGGGGATGTCTAAGTTTGACTTTGCTCCAAAGTTTTTGCATGAAATTTTATAAATAAAATTACTCTTTGGTGAATTTGAATGAAATAAAGTATTGTTTTATGTATCATCTATTTTGATTACCATTTTTGTGACTTTTCTTCTATCTTTACATTTATTTCAGTAGCTGATATGTTCAAAAAATTACATAAAAAGTGAATTTCCAGCAACCTTTTTGTTGATAAAAGACTAGCCTAAGAACTTGTAATTAATACGTGTCAGTTAGGATGTTATTTTTGTTGGCTATAAACATAGGGTGATATTACCGTCTATTTTTATTTAGCCAAGCAAAATCTGAAAATGCTTGAGTAAGATCATTTCATATATTTTTCTCAACACATACTATGTTTGTTTAAGTAATATAATTTCATATTTGTTTCACTTTGATAGTGTCTATCCGTTTATGTAAAATGTTAGACAATTATAAAAGTTGTTGGTGCATCAAGTGGTATCATCTAAAGTTTAAAATCTAGTTGAGAATTTGCAGAAGTATTAGAACTAATTATTTCTTAAGAGTTGGGCTCCGTGAGATCAGTTCCTATGAAAATGTGGTAGTAAGAAGACCTAAGAGAGGGTTATTTCAACTTGTGTATATTGAGATATGAGTGTTGGAAGTCTCTGCCAAAAGAAAGGCCTATGAATAGTAGTCTTGTTGAGGACTACCAGAAAAAATCTAAGGATGCCACCATGAAGTGGAGTCGGTCAAGGAGTGTGAGGAACCATGAATTAGAGGAATTGAGAAGGATAATTGAAGTGTTAGAGAATAGAAAAATAGGAGATGATGGAGCCATAAAGGATTCAAAATTAGAAGATGAGATGGAGGAAGACAGAAATATTGATGAAAGAGACCCATTCAATCATTTTATTTCATTTTTGAAGGATATAGGTAATGAAAGGGTGGATGTTTCTTTATATGATGGAAATATTAAAGAAGAGACTCTCATGGATTGGAGAGGAGGGCGTGAGAGACACTTTGAGTATGATAATTTCTGAGACACCATTAGATTTTGTTTTGTAGTAACAAATTTTAAAGGATATGCTACACTCTAGTGGGATGTTGTGTAGAAATAAAGAGTGGAAAATAAGTAGGAGAAGATAAATACTTGGAAGAAAATGGTGAGTAATATCAAGAAGAAGTTATGTCATGTTGACTACCATGAAATTTTGTGTATATAAGAAAAAAAATTGAAACAAAAAGAGACATTTGTATAGGATTATACCAAATAATTCTTGAAATGTTCACTCAAATCGGGACTTAAAGAGACCAAGTATCAAGGGGTATGAAGGTATGTGAATGGATTGAAGTTCCATATTCAGAATAAGATGAGTACCCATTATTTTCAAAATATGCATGAAGAATATCATATTTTTTTAAATTTAAAGTAAAAGTTGAATATAAAGTGGTACAATAATTGTAGAGGAAATCATTTTAGAGATACAAGGAAGAGAAAGGGTTGCAAGAGGACATTCTAGTGAAGGAAGGGTAGTTGAATCATCCAGTAGTACAAAATTTGAAAGAATAAAGCACATTGGCAAAGGTATATGGTTTGGAAGAGGCACGAGTAAGCACGTTATTACTTAAATCATATGTGGAGTATAAGGGCAAAAAAAAGTTGAATTCATAGATAAGAACAATCTAGGAAGAAGGAATGAGGAAAAGACTCATGTCAAGTAGGCAAGTGAGATATCAACTATGGGAGACAATGTTGTAGTGATTCATCATGAAGAGGGTGAAAAAATTATATTTAGGAGGGTGTGAGTCAAACATGAAAAGAATAATATGGAAGAACTTGAACAAAAGATAGGAAATTTTTAAACTAAATGCAAGGTTTAAGGTAAATGTTGCAATTTGATCATAGATGGTGGGGTTATAGATTTTTTTTTTCCAAAATGGTGATTGCTAAGATGAAATTAAAGTACATCCTTCATCCCAATACATATCCGTTTTCATTGTTATAGAAGGGTCAACAACTCACTCCGATAGAGAAATGTTTGTTGAGTTTCCAAATTAGAATTTTTAGTGACCAAGTATTATGTGATGTAGTGTAGATTGATGCATGTCATGTATTAGTGAGAAGATCATGGTTGTTTGGTAGAAAATTTCTCCAGGATGGTATGGAAAATACATATGAATTCGATAAGGATGGACATTGTTATATGCTAGAGTCAATGGTATAAATGGAGACAGTGATAATGGAGAATAATGATGTTGGGTGTAGTGGCAGTAGAAGTGTTCGTGTAATGTTATGCTGAACCAAATAATTTATGAAGGATCAAAAGAATGAATATTTTTATTGGCCATAATGCCAAAGAAGGTACAAAAATATGATGAAAAGAGTTATACTAAATGGATATTCAACAATTGTTTGATGAGTTTATAGAGATTGTTGTAGATGATATGCCAATGGGGATCCTTCCCATGAGAATCATTTAACATTAGATTGTTTTGATTCCAAGATCATATATGCCCAGTAAGGAACATTACTAAATGAATCCTCCAAAAAGTGAAGTAAATAGGTAGGTGAAATAATTACTTAATAGGGGGTTTATCCAAGAAATTTTAAGTCCTTTTGATGTCCTAATAGGTTTCACACTAAAGAAGGGTGTTGAATGGAGAATGTGCATTGATTCATGATTTGTTAACAAGATTAATATCAATTATATGTTTCCCTTACCTATAATGAAAGACCTTTTTGTTAAAAAACATCTCCCTCCTATAGATAGGTGGGTTCTCCCTTTGATCCAAGATAGACTTCAAATAGAATGCAATACCATATTTCCTAGATCTACAAGATTCGGGTGTTCTTTATGCTATGAAATAAAGATAACTACCTAGTTTTGATGGTTGTCCTTGAATATTCTTAGCTAGAGTATCTCCATATATATGGCTCTAGATCCCATGTACGCTTCCTACACACAAGACAATAAATACCTAACTAAAACATTTCAAATGTTAAAGAAACTTAAATAATTTCATATCTATTTTATCTTACTCAAGTGAAGAATAAAAACGCCAACATGTAATTGAATGGAAAAAACATGGAAGGGGGATAGTAGTATTTATCTATATTAAAAAATTGAGAACCTTAAAATAATGGTTAGATTACCATGAATTCAAAGTTGCAGTCCTCTTTGGCCCTTACTTCATTGTTTCCTCCACCCTCACTCTCTTGGAATTCCAATAATGTAAATTTACTCTCAAGTATTATTATCCTTCTCCAAACAAACCTCCATTCATAAATAATCCACCAAATATGTACTTCATCTCATGAGATAATCTGTCATATTTGATCTTCTAGAGATTACTTAGGATATGTATTAGCTACAACACTAGTCATTTGTCACCAAGTCTTGGTTAACTCGCCATTCCATCCATAGTTGACTAGATATGCTCAAGTAGAGTGGATTATTCTTATCAATGCAACATGAACTGACCCTCCTATCCTTATCCACATGTGAGGCACACTCTGGGTGATGATTCCAATGAAGACATGTGATCTTGTTGATGATTCCAATATGGCTGCACTCTGATGATGATTCCAATGTGGGAATACAAGATTGGGTGTTAATTCCAATGTATGCATGCAAGTATAGGATTCATTTAGTGTAACTGAAGCATGAATCAAGAAGAGGTGTGCCCTTGTCTAGAGGAAGAATATTCTCATAAATTGGAGAATATCTTCGAACAAGTGAGTGTCAAGTGTTCCCTCATACATGGACTATAGAACATAAGGAAAATGGTGTATTAGATACATGTTCATGTATACTCCAATACCCCTATTAATAAGATTCACTATGTTCCCCTAGGGTGACACATATAATTGTAATAGATGCCCCCTAATGTGTGAGGTCGACAGTGGAATGGATGCCAAAACATATTACAATATTTTTTATTGTGAGGTGGCATAAGGAAATATATGGAGATCAAGGAATCAACGATCCAAATTGGATGTTTGTAAACCTTTTTGTAAATTTGTAATAAGCATGTAATTATTTGTTTAATTTAATTTTGTTCGTTTTTTGAAAAATTAGATCCGAAAACTAACTATTTTGATGGATTCACTTCCAAAGGAAGAAAAATAAAACTGAAGGTTGTAGTGAGAAAGTGGGAGGAAAGGAGAAATTGGAAGTTTGCAGAGATGAGAGCTAGAAGTTTGTATCCTTCTTGAAGATTGGTGGATGAAGGAGTCAAGGAGCTAGTCCATGATGAGTGAAGGTATCTTTGGGACATTTCCATATGCATTTATTTTTGTGAGTAACAATTGATGATATGTTTAGGCATGCATAGCTCACCCATTGTAACGAAATTCCCAAGAAAAATAAACCTCTATCGTTTATACTATGTGGGTGTAATCTACTCTATGGAGGTATATTTTGGTTATGTTTTGAGTTTTATTTCTTGAATTTATTTATTTTTTTCTTACTACACAAAAGATTCATTATCTCAATCCTCTTTGAGCTTCATCTTTTCTTGTTGATTGAGTTTCCACTCACCCACAAATTGTATCTCATTCTCTAGGCATTCTATTTTATTGTTGGGATACTTTATACCTCTTTTGGTGTTTTATCCTTTTCTTGGATGAATTTAGAGACCCATAGATGAATTTATCTACCCATGGGAATTTCATTTACTACTTGGGTGAATTTAGATACTCCTAAACATTTTTCTCAAATAGTGAATGCCTAAGCTTTCCCCTTGTCATTTTTCTCTGACGTTGAGTGGCTAAACTCACCCCTAGTTGTTTTTGTTTTATGCTCGGTTCCTAAACACTCCCATGGTCATTTTTATTTGATTTCAAGATCCTAAACTCGCCCCTGATCATTTTTATCTCATGTTGTGTGCCTAAAATCGTTCTGGGCATTTTTCTCCATTTATGTGCTACTAAATTTGTCAATAAAACATTTTCTTCGTTGTTTCATGACTTAGTTCATCCTCTGGGAGATTTTTTTCCACTTCTACATGATTGAATCCAACCACTAAGAATCTTCCTTCATTGTGTGACATCGAAAAATAGATCAATATTTAATGAGTGTTGGGCATGAACCTTTCGTTAAACATAGTTTTAAAGGTTAGTTGGAATCGGCTTGGAAACAACAAGAAATGCAAACATGAAATAAATGAACCAAAGAATAGAGAAAAAAATAAAAAATCCATAAGGAATCTGCATTGATGAAATGGAGAGGCCATAGGCCCACCATTTAAGGATCATATGGTATCATAGAAGGCTTGTCAAGGACCTCAAAAATTTTTCCATGGGAAAATCCTTGAATAGGGAGAAGTTAGAAGAGTTGAGAGACTTCAATAGGAAGACCGAAGAAGAAATTTAGTATTGGACGGAGAGAGAAGATGATCTAGAAAAATATATTTCCAAGCACCATGACTCCACCTCCATGAGGGAATAATTAGACATGAGAATATTTTATCTCTTCTAGTTGGGGAAGAAATTCATTGAGATGGATAAGTTGTAGGAGGAAAGGTTCATTGAGCTCACTTCTCACCTATGCCAATAATTTTCTAAGAAGGAAGATGAATTTAATAAGATATAAGTAGTTTTCCAAGAGACGAAGCAAGCCCCTTCCATTACCACTGTTGAAGCTAGTACCATGACGGAGGAAAGCATGATAAAATCAACTTCTATGACCATTTCTTAAGAAACCTATGATGACTTTGAGAAGAAAACTAGAGCCATTGGTTCCAATATCATGACGAAAATGGGCTATGATGGAGAAGGGATAGTCAAGGAAAGCCAAGGGAATTTTATTCCCATTGTAGCTGAATAGAGGCCCAAGCACGAAGGCCTAATATTCATTGGGCAAGAAGCCATGACAATGTAGCTTAAACAACTTTTTTCAAGGAAAGATGAACCAACAAATAAGCCATGTGAAACAATCCATTGCGATGCTTGTAGAAGCTTGGAAGAGGGAAACAAATAGATGATTCTCCAATCAAAATTTTCTCCAAATGTTAGGGAACCAAGCAACCAAGATTGCAAGAATCATCATAAATAGAAGAGGTATGGCATAGTGTGTTTATATCTCAATAAAAGGGTTATAAGGCTAGAGATTGTTGGCACTCTAAAAGGCCAAGTAGCCCATGCATGAGCTAGAATGTATTTCATATTAACTATACATTGGGAAGCAAAATGTTGAAGGCTTCACCCAAAACTCCATTCCAAGAACCAAAAAACAAATAAGAAAACTTGGAGAGTCAAGGGGAAAGATGATTTCCTTGCACTTTCATCCCAAGCAGTAACTATTGTCGAACAACCTAGTGTAGTAGAAAATAACATTTGTAGCCATGAGATGGACAACATGGTTATGTTGAAGGAAGCCCCTAATAAGCTCTTATCTTCCATCCTACAATGGAGAAACCCTTTCTGGGATATTTTCCAAAGTCTTATTGTTGTTCGAAGAAGGATATTGAAGTGATTTGATGCTTTTGGGGACCAAAAGCCTTGCAAATGGGGAGGTGTGATCCAAATTGGATCTTTGACAATATTATTGTAAAATTTTAATAAGCATGTAATTGTTTTTAAATTTTATTTTCTCATTTTTTGGAAAAAATGGAAGTTTAAATGAACCATTGTGTTGGTTTCCATTCAAAAGGAAACTTACTAAAATTGAAGGATGTAGTGAGCAAGGGGGAGGCAAGGAGATATTAGAAAGTTTGTAGACACGAGAGATCGAAGAGCATATATTGCTTGAATATTGGTGGATGAAGGAGTCAAGGAGCCTATCCACAATGAGCGAAGGAATCTCTGAGCCATGAATTTCTACATTTATTTTCATGAGTAACAATGCATGTGATTTATGTTCATGAGTAGCTCACCCATTGTAATGTAATTCCCAAGAAGAATAAATCTTTGTTGTTTATATTGTGTGGGTGTAATCTAATTTATGTAGGTATATTGTGGTTCTTATTTGAGTTTTATTTCTTAAAATGTATGTTCTAGTTAGTATTTATAAGATTCATTAGTTTAATTCTCTCTAAGATTTGTTTTGGCTTGTTGATTGAGTTTCCACTAACCCAAAAATTGCATTTCCTTATCTGGGAGTTTTTCTTTATTACTGGGCGAATTTATACCTATCTAGGTGTTTTATCCTTTGCTTTGCATAACTTAGAGACCTATGGGGAAATGTTTCTACCACTAGGCATTTAGTTTACTTATTGGGAGAATTTAGAGACCCTCAGATACGTTTCTCTCATGGTGAGTGCCTAAACTCGCCCCTTGTCATTTGTCTTTGATATTGAGTGGAAAAATTCACCCTTGGTGATTTTTATTTGATGTTAAGTTCCTAAACTCTCCTTGGCCATTTTTATTTGATGTCAAGCTCCTAAAATCTCCCTTGATAATTTTTATCTCATGCCAAGTGCCTAAAATTTCCTTGGGATTTTTTCTCCATTGAGAAGCTATTAAATTTGCCAATAAAAGATTTTATTCACTATTGGTTAACTTAGTTCAACCCCTCGGAGTTTTTTTCCACTACTGAATGAATGAATCGATCCACTAAGAATCTCCATTCATTACGGGTCTTGGCCACAGAGATCACTGTGTAATTATTTTTGGGCCTGAGCCTTCCCTTAAACATAGATTCAAAACCTAGTTGGAATTTTTATGGAAACTATTAGCATCGCCATTTTTCTCTTCATTTAGAGTCAGTTTTAGTCGAGTTATGGCCCATGTGTCAAAGCATGTGAAGTCGGGTACATAACAACAAAGGGGTCGAAGCCAGCAAGTAGTCGGTTGGCCCTTGGATTCGGGAAGGGATGTCAAAGTCCAAACATGTGTAAATAAGTATGAGTCTGTTCCCAAAGAGTCAGGTCTTGTGAAAAAGGGAGTTTCTACGTGCCCCAGGTCTAGGAAAGTTGTTAATAGAAGTCGCATTGGAAAAGTGAAGTAACCATTATTGGTTCATTATGAAGGCTGGAAGAATGAAAAATCACGAAGTTCGTATCATGTATGCTCTGCAGCCCTTATCAGTTGTACTTTACATGCATGGATGTGATATGGAAAATATGCAGTCTATTTCGAAACATCTAGCTACCATGAATTAAGTGTTGCTTGGCACATTTCCTCCTCTTGCCTGCTATGTTATAAATTCCAGATGCTCTGCATGCATTTTGTTCTCAAATTGGGCTTATGCATTGTTTGTAATATTTTCAAGCCAGCCTAGGTTGATCGAGTTTTTCTCCCTGGGCCTTTTCCAGATCCAGTGTGCGCATAGAAGGCACTCCCAAGGATCCCAAGGGAGTTTCACCTTTGCCTACGGAAGCAAGGATATCACACCTCGTAGAGATTAGAATGGAAGAATATGCACATGAAGGAAAGCCGTCAAAAGCCTTGTCTCCCCAGCAAAAGATACCCCAGAGAAGGGGCAGGCCAAGAAAGAACAAAGAAGTTGGGGAAACACAAGTCCCAAACAAGCAACGCACAAGATCAATTGTTGAAGAATTAGTCATACACGCTATTCGGCTGGAACCTGTCAAAGGTACAAGATGAGGAACCCGGAGTAGAACAAGGAGGATAAATGATGAGGGAACTAAGGTTCAAGAGCCATATCAGTAGTTGAAATAGGTGTAACTTGTTGTCACTGAAGTTTACTAGGAAAACAACGAACTGAGACAATAGTTGGCAGCAAAGACCCTCAAAGTGTAAACATTACATGGTCGCAAAGGAAATGTAATCGGACTTAAGATAGAGCTCAGAGAGGTGCAGGATACAATTTTACAACTGTGAAAAACAAGGAGATTGTCAGAAGACACGAAAGAGAATATTTTCAGAGAAGGTGAAGTGACCAAGGAGAAAGTTTGCATAGCTCTTGTCAGTGCGCAGAAGAAGCATGATTATCTGGGTTCATCCTCATGTCATCGAATGGAGTGTGGATCTTGCAAGTTTTGAAGGAGGCACCACCCTTAGATGGTTTTTTCATTTTGGTAACGGTCTTGATAGTCAACAGCCACTCGCCACGCACACACCCTAGCAAGGCAGTGTGTGACAAAAATCAAGGTTGTTACACTTGATTCCGGGAGCCTATCAAAATACTTGATCATTTAGAGACCTCGTCGAAGGAATTATTTGACACATCACTCTCACCATGATGAGACCTTGCTTATAACCAAATCCCCATGGAGGAACACAAGCAATCATGATGTGACAAGATGCAGTTTTTTTCTATTTTTGGAAAGGCATCATGCGAAGATTCATTTAGCATAGAAAAATCAGTTTCCTAAGTTCTAGGGACAGTAGGTAGAGAGAAGGGCAGCCCAAGCATTTCCCTTGCCTATATATTTTATCTTTTCAATGTAAGACGAGTTGGTTGGAAAACTAGTGTAGACAGTGTATATTGAATGTAGTTTGAGATCGATCGAAATTTAATGTAAAAGTCCTAAAGCTTTGATGAAAAGATTCTAACTGTAGTAGTTGGATGTATTGTTTCCTTTCTTTGCATATGTACTTCTTGTATTCTTTTTTCATATCTATTTTTGTCTATATAGGAACGTATTTTCGACCTTAGGATTCACTGTGCAGTGCCCTGGGATTCACGCCATTTAGACAAATTGTTTTCCTGTAAAGTTAACTCTGAATTCATCCTCAGTGGTGCTCCAAGTTGCTTCATGTTTTTATCCCACCACATACAACAATTTTTCACTGAAGATTGTTACTCGCTTAGCCTTTATCCTCTCAAGTTCAGTCATTGATTCATTTGTTTCTATCATTTATTGAACCGACTCCATAGCCCAAGGTCTTACTCTCTTGTGCCAATATAACCAAAACTTACTATTTCAAAGGTGTTGAATCTAGACGATAGTTTAAAGCCATATCTTCTATCGATATGAAGTCTCCCGAGAGAGCCCTCTCCAGATTCTAAAGGCTAGTTTTGGGTCTCAAAGTTGGTTAAAATTATTACCTCTATCGTCTGTTTATCAATCAAACAGATTTACAATGTGCTAACATTCTAGCATCATTATCGGGGATGGAATTGAATAACGTTTCCCTGGGAGAATGACTAAAGTTACAATTTTTACCCCTGAGGGTAATAGACGGACAAACATCTACACTGGCTGAAAACCTTTACCTTGGCGACTCCAGCCAAAAACACCAGTAGCATAAAGTAGCGTAGTTTAGGAACCCTAGCTCTAGAGATGATCTATACCGGATCAAATCTTGACCCAAACCCTACAGAGCCTGTGTATGACCCCGAGAAAATTCTATTGCCTGGATAGAATCATGTCCTTACCTAAAGACGACGCACAAAACATTGACGAACTTGAGTTTTACGCATGATTTGAGCAAACATTATTCATTTCTAAGTCAAAAACCAGCTTGGATGATATAGTTTTAGACTAGAAGAGATTCCAAGCCATGATATCTAGTAATATCCCTCAAATTCCCAACCCTCCTAGATCCATGGCCGCTAGATTCGCCCCCCTCATTTTACCAACCCAACTGTATGATTTTCCCCAAAATTAAAGCCAAAGGATTTAGCTCTATGCTCTTGAAGGGAATGTTTTAGCCCAGAAGCATCTGGATTGGTTCAACGATTTCATCGACCCAGAGGAGGTGGACTATGCAGAAGCAAAAATGAGGTTGTTCCCGCAAATCCTTTTGGGGGAGGTGAGGAAATGGTTCAAATCCCTCCCGACTGCAAGCATTCGATTCTTCACCATGTTCGAGACATATTTTATTAATACATTGGGAGAGAATAAGAACCCCTTGTAATTGTTAACGTAGTACAATAATATGAAGAGGGTGTTGGAGGAGACAGTGAAAGAATTCTCATCTTGTTTCATGATTGTTTATAAATCGATTCCTGCTGAAGTCCAGCCACCCCCCGGGGTTGCACAGTTGTGATAAGACGACACTTTCGACAACAATTTTTCCTTGCTATTGAGAGAAAGACGATCAATGAATCTAGGCGCAATAATAGGCAACACGATCGAAGTCAAGGTAAATATGATGGCATTGGGGAAGATCAAATAATGATTCAACAGAGGGGATAAGAAACATCAAAGAGATGCACAATCATCAACATCTTGGTCCTCGGATGACAAGTTGGAATTTATGATGAAGATGATGGAGAAAATGATGGAGATAATGTCCATGGGAAACAGACCTGCCACCCGAGAACAGCATGACCCCCAACCCAAAAATCAGAACCTCACAAGGGGCCAATTTCCTTAGATCAGATAGAGTGAATAGAGGGAGAAGAGAGATCAGGGTGACCAGTAGACAAGGCCTCCATTCCAAAACAACTACACTGATGAAGACTTCGATCAGATGTTCAAAGACAAAATGCATTATTGTTATGAAAAGAACCCGCAGATGTTTTTGACAAAGGGAGAGCATGATCAGTACATGAGCAAAAGTGATGATGTGATACTTGAGATAAATGACACATTGTCCTGGGAGATGGAAGCGTCCAGAAAGGGTTATCAGAAATCCATCATGCAGTTTCAAAAGAAATACAACCTAAGGAACAAGAAGGCGTCCATCGAGCCTCAGTAGATAAATCCCATAAGGATACCTTTGGAGGACACCCCTTACACAAGCTGAATGAAGCCGAACAACTCGACCAAGGATGCAGCTAAAAAGGTGAAGTCAAAGGAGGAATCCCTATGGAAAGCACCGAAAACAAGCCAGGAAGCATGTGGAAAAGAGGTAGAGAAAATTTTTCCCCCTTTTAACTTAGAGCATGAAATGGATAAAATCAAAATCTCTGTCATGTTCAACGAACTTATCAAAAAGGGTGAATATCGAGAGAAAATTATTAAAATGCTAGAAATGGGAGGGACCCCCGATACTTTGAACATCCAATACAATCACCCTGCTATTATGTTTGGTCCATGTGTTGAGGAGAAAAGTAATAATGAGGATGTTCCCTCATTCTATGTCAGTCTAAAAATCCATGACATGATCCTGCATAACGCCATGATAGATTCAAGGAAGAGTTGGGTTTGGACATCACCATGCCCTATAAGGACATTTTTTCTTTTGATTCGAGGAAGCTCAAGTTCTTGGGTCTCATCAAAGACTTGGTCGTATCATTGGCCCAAATCCCTTCGAAAAACATGGTTATGGACGCATTCTTGGCATACATACCCCCTAAGTTTGGCATGTTGTGGTCCAGGTCATGGGATGCAAAGTTAAATGGGACTCTACAAATGGACATGTCATACACCACCATTTCTACCTTTTTATAGGATAGACATTTGCACAGAGAAGTGTTGCTAAAATACATGGTAAGAAGTAAGACGCAGCCAAATAACCATCCTATATAATCCATAGACACTGAGTTTGGTTTCTCTATATTCTAAAATGACATGATCTTTGAAGAGGAAGAGATGACAACCATCATGACAGTCGATGAGGAAACCACACGACAAGAAACATAGTGCATCGACATAAAGAACAACACGAAAAATGAGATTTGTAACATGATTTTTGATGGCCCTGTCAGTAAGGAAGAAGCAAGTGTCAGCGTTTGGATAATCCACCCCAAGGTGGGCACAAATTTGTGCTCATACAATCTCGCATTCAACTGTACAAACAACATGGTTGAGTATGAGGCACTGATCTTGGGCTTGAAGGTTTTGAAATAACTTGGCGCGAAGAGGATAATAGTGCGTCGAGACTCCAATCTAGTTATAAACCAGGTGAAATGCATATATGAGTTCAAACACGCCAGGCTGAGAGTGTACATAAATTTGGCATTGGACCTCCTCAAATAATTTTCAGAGTATGATCTACCTTTTATCCCAAGGGAGAAAAATCAGATCGTCGATGCATTTTCCACCTAAGCCTTGGTATTTAAAATCCCCATCTTCCCAAACAGAAAATACGAGATAGAAGTCAAACACAGGCCGACAGTGCCTCATAATGTCAAACATTGGCAGGTGTTTGAGGATGAAAAATAGGTGAAGAGATTTCTAAAAATGAGCGACGATTTCCCTAACATAAACATTAATGATGAGTTTATTTGCGACGAAGATGAGGGCGTGGATGTGCGAAGTAATGAAGACACTTTCCAGAACCAAATAGTGGGAAGGGACATAGTACAATTGAAGAACAACATCATCCCAAAGGGGGTAGTTCCATTGGAAACGTTTTTTGACGAAACTGACGTGGCTAGAAATCCCAAGATCATTACAAATGATGAGGATGTTGAAGACTACAACATCGAGACTGAGGAGAACCCAAAAATAATCAAATTTTCGAAAACACTTAGTCAAGAGGTCAAACAAGACTACAACAAGATCATGAGGGATTTCCCATATGTTTTCTCCCTGAGTTATGACGATTTGAAGGTGTATGACACTAAAGTGATTCAACGCGTCATCCATCTCAAAGAAGAACATAGGTCATTCCAACAGAAGCTGCGATGGATAAATCCCCTACTACTGGCTTTAATCGAGAAGGAGGTAAATAAACTCTTCGAAGCTAAAATTATCATTTCTTTAAGGTTTTCTAAGTGGGTGGCCAACTTGGTACTTGTCAAAGAAAAGAGTGAAGAAATAAGACTTTGTGTGGATTTTTGTAACTTAAACAAAGTGTCCCTCAAGGACCACTACACGCTCCCTAAAATGGACTATATTCTGCAAAAGGTGGTGGGGTCCTAGAAGATGTCCATTCTCGATGATTATTCAGGTTACAATAAGATCTTGGTACACCCAGAGGACAGGGAAAATACTACTTTTACGATACCACGGGGGACATTCATGTATGCCAAAATTCCTTTTGGCCTGATGAACATCGAAGAAACCTTCCAAAGGGAAATGTACATCGAGTTTGTTGACGAAAAGGAAAATTTTATAATGATCTATCTAGATGACATCACAGAATACTCTGACTCCGAAGAAAAACAACTCGGGCATCTGAAAAAGGTTTTCCAGAAGTGCAGGAAGTTCGACATATCACTAAATCCGAAGAAATCACATTTTGGGATCGAAGAAGGGAAGTTTTGGGGGCACATTATCTCGAAAGAGGGAATTAAGATAGACCCCAAGGGTTGAAGGAATCCTAAAATTGGCACTCTATGCAGTAAGAAGGAAGTGAAATTCTTCTTGGGAAAAGTAAACTTCTTGAGAAGATTCATCCCAAACGTGGTAGATATTATAAAACATATCACCTGCATGCTCAGAAAGGGGAACAATATCAAGTGGAACCTGGAAGCTAGGAAGTAATTTGAAGATATCAAAGTGGCGATGACTAGAAATCCTATGCTATCCATTCCAGACTTCATGAAAGATTTCATCCTATTTTCATTCTCCTTGGAGCATACGATTGTCGGCATGCTGTTACAGAAAGACGAGAAGAACTTTGAGAATACCATAGCCTCTTTCATCCGAACGCCAAGGGATTCTCCACTAAGATACAACATTATGGATAAACAAGTATACTCCTTAGTGAAGGCCCTAAATGAGTTCAAAACATACATATTACACTCCCACGTTATCACTTACATGCCCAGCAACTCGGTCAAGGATATCTTGACTCAGTCTGACCCAGAGGGAAGGAGAGGTAAGTGGATAGCATCCATGCTGGAATACAATCTTGAAATAAATCCCACGAAGTTGATTAAAGGGCAGGGCCTTACAAAGTTGATGGTGCAATCGGAATGTGATGCTATGGGGTTAACTTCATCGTTGATATATCACAGAATCCTCGGGAAGAAAAAAACTACGCAGGTATCTCAGGATTCCGTCGATTCATTGTGGTATGCAAACATCATCTATATGCTAAGGAACCTGCAATACCCTCTAGTTTTAAGCAAGACGAAGGTCATATTTCTAAATCTCAAAGAAGTTAAGTTTTTCATCCTAGATGGTTCACTATACCGGAAAGATCCTGGAGGGATATTGTTGAGTTGTTTAGTGGAAAATGACGTGAAACGAGCTATCAAATAATTTCACAAAGGTGATTGCGGAGGACACCATTACTAGAAAACCACCGCATACAAAATCCTAAGAGTGGGTTATTATTGTCATACCATCTTCGCAGAAGTATGAAAATAAGTGTTTGGCTACCATATGTGCCAGAGTTTCGATGGAAGATCAAAGTTGCAACCCTTGCCACTAAAGCCGATCTTAGTCGAAGCACCTTTCATGCAGTGGGTTTTGGATTTCATAGGGGAAATAAATCCTCCATCCTCAGCGTAGCACAAATGGATACTCATGGCCATAGAATACTTCATGAAATGGATAGAGGAAATCCCCACGAAGCAAGATACCGATGCAATCATCATCCAATTTCTGGAAACCAATATCTTATCAAGATTTGGATGCCCCATCAAGATCATAATCGACAACGCGACCGCATTCAAGTCCAATAATATGGAAACATTTTGTCAGGATTACAATATAACCTTGGGGAATTCTACAGTGTACTACCCACAAGAAAACAGGTTCGTAGAATTATCAAATAAAATCCTAACTAGGATCATCAAAAGACTCCTGCAATACAATAAGAAATATTTTCATAAAAATCTTATCTATGCGCTATGGGCAGACCGGGTTACCACCAATAATTCCATATCAACTTCTCCTTTTCAAATTCTATACGGTGCGGACACGATTTTTCCTACCACACTAGGGTTTCTCGTCATAAAGTTGTTGCAAGAGAAGAAGGTTAAACCAGATGACACATATAGGAGAATAAATCAGCTAGTTCACACACAACAGATGAGGGAACAGGTGTACAATCGATCACAACTCCACCAGGAGAAGATGAAAAAAACCTTTGACAAGGATTCTAAGAAAGAGGAATTTTGGTTGGGTGATCTGGTGTTGAAATGGGACACAAGAAATGAGGATAAAGGAAAGCATGAAAAATTCGATAATCTGTGGATGGGCCCAATCAAAATCGGTGCACATTGCAAAAATAATTCTTATTTTTTGGAAGAACTAAATGGATTGCGTTGGCTAGGGGCCTGTAAATGATAGGTTCCTCAAACATTATATGATGAAATAAAATATGTTTGAGTCACATGTCATTGTAAATAGTCATTTTATTTTTTGTGTCGAGTCAGTATGTCAGTAGAAAATTGAAGCCCGATGTGAAGGCCCTGAGTTTATGCTGAATTTTTTAGAAAATGCACCGATAGGTTTAGGTTACATTTTTTCTTTCATATTTTAGTGTCTGAAAGTCAAATAAGGCCCAATGGTAAGGCACTTGGTCTACTATTCTTTTCTACCTCGTAGGGAGGATAACATCCCTATTGGAGCCAGTTGTTAGCACTGCCATTTTTCTCTTCACTTAGAGTCGATTTTAGTCTAGTTATGGCCCATGTGTCAAAGCATGTGAATTCAGGTACGTAACAACAAAGGGGTTGAAATAATCAGGAGACCGTTTGGCCCTTGGAGTCAAGAAGGTATGTCAGAGTCCAAACATGCATAAATAAGTATGAGTCTATTCCCAAAGAGTCAGGTCCTATCAAAAAGGGACTTTTTACTTGCCCCAAGTCTAGGCAAGTTGTCAATAGAAGTCACATCGGCAAAGTGAAGTAACCATGATCAACTCACTATGAAGGATGGAAGAATGAAAAATTGTGATGTTTGTATCATGTATGCTCTGCATCCCTTATCAGTTGTGCTTTACACATGCCGATGTGCTATGGAAAATATTCATTCCATTTCGAAACATCTATTTGCCATGAATTCAGTGTTCCTTGGCATGTTTCCTACTCCTGCCTGCTCTGTTATAAATTCCAGATGCTCTGCACGTATTCTATTCACAAATCGGGTTTATGCATTGTTTGTAATATTTTCTCGCCAACCTAGGTTGATCGATTGTTTCACCCTGGGCCTTTTCCAGATCCACCGCGCGCAATACCTATATGGGTTGCACCATGGAAATATCACAAAATGTAATAAGGGGCATGTGAAGTGGCATAAGCATCAGGGCCAAGCTCCAAAGTGATTGGGATTCATTCTCACTCATAGAAGGCACTCCCAAGGATCCCAAGGGAGTTTCACCTTTACTCGCCAAAGAAAACATATCACACTGCGTAGATATTATAGTGGAAGAAGATGTGCAGGAAGGAAGGACGTCGGAAGCCCTGTCTCCCCAACAGTAGATATGCTAGAGAAGGGACAAGACAAGAAAGAACAAAGAAGTTAGGGAAACCCGAGTCCCAAACAAGTCGCGCGCAAGATCGACTACTGAAGAATTACTCATGCACGTTATTTGGCTGGAACCTTTAGAAGTTACAAGCTGAGGAAGTGGGTGAATAATGAGGAGGAAAGATTTCGAGGGAAATAAGGTTCGAGATCCATATTAGTACCTGAAACAGGAGCAACTTTTCGTCGTTGAACTTTACGAGGAAAAAAGGGAACTGAGACAACAGTTGGCAGCAAAGACCCTCAAAGTGTCAGCATCATAAGGCTACTAAGAAAATGTAACGTGGCTTAAGAGACAACTCATAGAGGTGTAGGATACAATCGTACATATGTGCGAAACACAAAGGCTTTCAGAAGAAAGGAAAGTGAATCTTTTCAGAGAAGGTGAAGCGACCAAGGAAAAAGTTTATACAACTCTTGCCAGCACGCAGGAGAAGCATGATTAACTAGGTTCATCCTCATGTCATCGAATGGAGCACGGATCTTGAAAGTTTTTAAGGAGGTATAACCCTTACATGGTTTTTTCATTTTGCTAACATTCACAACAGTCAACAACCACTCACTGCGCATGCACCCCAACAAAGCAGTGTGCCACATAAATCAAGGTTGTTATAGTGGATGGAAGGAGGCAATAAGAATAATTGATCATTTATATACCTTGTCGAAGGAAGGCTTTGGAAAATCACTCTCCCCATGACGAGACCTTTCTGATAACCGAATCCCCGTGGTAGAACACAAGTAGTCATGATGCAACCAGATGATTTTTTTTTCTATTTTTGGAAAGGCGTCATGCAAAGAGTCATTTAGCGTAAAACAATCAGTTTCCTAAGTTCTAGGGACAATAGCTAGCTAGCAAGGCAGCCCAAGCAGCGCCCTTGCCTATATATTTTATCTTTTCAATGTAAGCTAGGTTGGTTGGAAAAGTAGTGTAGACAGTGTCTATTGAATGTAGTTTGAGCTTGATCGGAATTTAATGCAAAAGTTCTGAAGCTTTTATGAAAAGATTCTAATTGTAGCAGTTGGATGTATTGTTTCCTTTCTTTTCATACGTACTTCCTGTATTATTTTTTCATATCTATTGTTGTCTAAATAGGAACGTATTTTCGAACCTAGTATTCACTATGCAGTGCCCTGGGATTTGCACCATTTAGACAAGCTTGTTTCCTCTAAAGTTAACTCTGAATTCATTCTCAGCGGTGCTCTGAGTTTCTTCATGTTTTTCTCCCACCACATACAACCATTTTTCACTGAAGACTGTTACTCTCTTAGCCTTTATCCTCTCAAGTTCATTCATTGATTCATTTGTTTCTATCATTTTCTCGAATCGACTCCATAACCCAAGGTCTTACTCTCTTGCCCCAATATAACCAGAACTTAATGTTTCAAAGGAGTTGAATCTAGCCTATAGTTTAAAGCCATATCTTGTATCGAGACAAAGTCTCCTGAGAGAGCCCTCTCCATATCTGAAAGGCTAGTTTCAGGTCTCAAAGTTGGTTGAAATAGTTACCTCTGTCATATGTTTATCATCCGAAAATATTTACAGAGTGCTAACAGAAACCACAAGCAATGCAAACTGAGTAGTAAACAAATCAAAGAGAAGAGAAAAAAATATAAAATTTTCAAAGAACCTGTGTTGATAAAATAGAATGGCCATAGGCCTACCATTTATAGTTCAACCAATGATTACCTACAACCAAACATCAACAAAACATATATATATCATCCTCAAGGTAGGCACACCCATTCTCATAATAAAAACAAATCATGGCTTCCAACATAATACAATACAAATCCATGTAATGAAATGCAACATCAT
Source organism: Picea sitchensis (assembly GCA_010110895.2). Taxonomy (NCBI): domain Eukaryota; kingdom Viridiplantae; phylum Streptophyta; class Pinopsida; order Pinales; family Pinaceae; genus Picea; species Picea sitchensis. Next base: position 48,488 of record SNQJ01S0012967.1, read on the forward strand.
GGCCATGAAAAATACGTGGTAGATCCATGTCAAAATGGATCATATCCATGAAAAAATACAATGTGTATCTATGTCATAGTGAAAGTTAGGAAAACATTGAGCGCCAATGATACTACTCCCATAGTCTTCAAATAACTTCTGAAAAAGTGATATATGCCATCACAAATTGGGAGGTGAATACGAATGGGTGATGTGCCCCTAGGACCATGGTATTCTTCCCAACCCCAATGGTACAATTAAACATCATGAGAATAAATGAGGTTGTGTCGAGCATGGTAGAATTCATCCAATTATTGGTCATTGAGGTATATCATTAATATATGTGATGGGATCCACTAATGATGTAAATGGACCAAAAGGTAGCTATTACAATATAGTAAGTGTGAATAGATGATTTTGTATTGAACACTTGTAGAATAAATTAATCAGGATTTAGTAACATAAACCCACTATCAATTGCAAGGAAAGTTGTCACTGAGGACTAAAAGCTTCAAGGTACTAGCTAGTTTCTATATTTCTTTTCTAGATTATTTATTGAAGTCAATAGGAAGAGATATTTTGAATGAAGGCATTAATGTATCCCCCATCAATTGACATGAAACCAACACAAGGAGATTCTGTAAAAATATGGAACCACTAAGTATGACTGACACAATAATGACCTCATTGGATGGTCAACAATACATGAGATGGTTGACTCCGGATTAACTTCCCTTGAAAATATAGCACAACATAATGATGACCTAGTAGCATAAACTCAAGAGAATTGATGACACAATGCAATAATGGATGAAGAATTTGAAGCGCTCTTTGTAAGGAATGGAAAAGTAACCAATAGAAGGATTTTATGACATAATGATACTATGGCTCCTAGGTAAGCTATAACCCAACTGTGAGAGAATGATGCAAACATATGCTATGTTCAAGAAAGACATGACTGATGGTTGCCATATTTTTACAATGCAAATTAATGGTAAAACCCTCTTTACTTTTTTTCAATTATTTTTTAGTGTCTCCTTAATAGTTTTATGAGAGAAAAAGACATATACAAATGTGCTCGATAGTTTGTTTTTCATTTAGTGTTTTACGAGTCCAAAAAAGAGCTAAACATATACTTTATAGTTGTCTATTTCATGTTTTAATGAACACAAAGAAGAGTTCAAATTAATCTCATATGGAGAGACTGAGTGGATGAGCAACATGCGTCTATGTTCCAAGTGTGTGGAACATACCTAGGCATAACATATGCAACAGGGTACTATAAAGTGACGTCCACTCAATGCAATGGTTCTTTCCATGGGTATAGAGGTCACAAAATAGAGGTATAAAAATGTAGATGGATAGAGTTCAAGTGTGGTTGTAAATTATGGTAAGAAGGAATAAATAAAACAACAATGCAACAATAGGAATCAAGACATAAGCAACAAAGGCTTGTGCAATAGAAAAGTAATGTAAAAATATGGGAACCCCCTCATGATAAGGCCAAAACATTTGTGAAAAAAAGAGAAATGAGGCTCAATTTTTAGTTATGGCGAGTCTATAGGACGGTTCCTAGGCCTACAAATAGTTGCATCATGAGAAATGGATGGGAATCAGGGTGCTAACTAGGGAATCCATGGAGGGTAGGAATTATTGTGTAAGTTATAATGTGCAAAAAGAGAATGACTAATTGTTGAAACTTGACAAGATCGAATCTAAGGATTTGTGATGGGATAATTGATGATTAATAATGTAAGATGGTGTTGTAGGGAAAAATATATCTCTATATGTTGGTTAGGAACATGTACCTTAATTTCAGTGGATGTTTCCAAAAATTAATAAATAAAATGTCTCAAAATTCCCAATCAGTAACACTAGTCCATAAGTTAATAATTCCAATAAAAACCTTTGATAATAACTCATGTCCAAAACTTCAGAAAAAAAAAAACCTTTGAAACACAACATGGTACAAATAATTACACACCAAATGGATTATGCAAAGTAGAGCCCAATAATAGGGTCGAGCTAGGGTTGGTCCAAGGATCCTTATTTTCATTATTGAACTCATGGATCGTTGGTAGCACCATGTTGCACATTGTGTCAGGGCCATGCTACATAGGATCATATATCTATGTACAAAGACACCCATTGGGTTTGTGAGATATTTCATCTCCTTGATGATGTCCATCAAGACACAAATGAGGTATAAAACATGGATATTTTGTTTTATTGAGAGAAAATAATTTCATGGCAAGTTTTGAAAAATATATGCAAGGATAAAAATGGTCAAAACGTGTCATTTCACTAGATGCCCCAAAAAATACCCCCTTGTCCTGAATAAAAAATCATCATGTTAACCAACCTCATTTGTTACTAATAAGGAAAAATAGATGGTCAATACATCACGTCTTCCTTTGGATTATATCTGGAAGTTGTGACCTCCAATATGGCCTCATCTAAAGGAAACTTCAAATTAAGGAAATCATGTGAACTTGGAGATTCAACAACCCATATGGGTGGAGTAGGCTAATCATATTCCTTATTCAGATGGAGTTTCTAACCGGTTTCAACTGATGTCGATGGGATCCCCTGGTAAATCATTGGGACCATGTCCCAAGAATAAAAAACATCATCACAAAGGATTCTTCTCAGAAGAAACTAACCACTTACGATATCATGAAACATAATTCACCCATGTTGGGGTAGTGTCTGTTGGAGTACGATTTCTTTTAGACCCAAAACTATAAGAATTACTCTCTTCCACAATCATCAGAGTTAGTATCCACAAGAGGGGATTAACCAAATGTCCAACAATTTCCTCCCCAGTGTATGTCACGAGAGTTTTGAACTCAAGACCTATTTCTTTGATACCATTTTTTGGACTATGATTTCTATTAGACCAAAACCCACAGGTATTAGTCTCTGCCACAATCATCGTAGTTAGGATCCAGGATAGGGGGTTAACCCATGTCGTGTAATTCATGGGAAGCGCTCAACCCAATGTCTAACAATGTCCACTCAAATACTAGGAACATAGGATGGGGTAGAATCATCTAATGGAGAATAAGCATGGTGATTATCAAATGAAATTTGATTGATGGTGACAATGCTTCCATTATGAGGAAAATTCATTACTCAAAATACTATAGACACCACAATATTTATAGTGTATACATAATCACACCCAGTAATAATATTGATGTCTAATAGGCCATTAACCACTATTATATTGACCATAATCGTCTTCCCGCCTAATGTTATGGGAAAATTGGTAAGAGACCTCAAAGATTGACTAGGTCTTCTATCAAAAGCCAATCATTGGCTAGGAGAAAACACAATTTGGGGAGAACCTATACCTTGGAAAGTCGAGGAGGATAAAATGCTTGTAGAGGATCGTTCATATACTATACATTAGCAGATTACTTTTGAATAATATTCAATATTTACTAGGAATGACACAAAAGCAGGAAGGTGAGGATTCATAAGGCTATTCCAATCAAAAGAAACACTCTTAGGATTTGGTGGGAGTATCCTCAAGGTGATTTGTATGCCCCCTTGTTTAGAAGGTTCTGAATTGGAAATGAATAAAACATGTTTTGTGGACACATCACTCTCTAAAAGAGGAGTGGGATCAAATGAGTATTGTTTTGGTGCAACCACTTCATCAATTAATGGTTGAGTAGGTTGTTGAGGAACCATGGGTGGTTATGGAGTAGAGGAGACTTAATCCATGGGATAAACTTTGTTTATCTATGGAATAAAACAACATAAGTGAGTAAGTTTATATCCTTTTCAAATTATAAAAGGGAACTTAGGCTTGCATCTTGCTCATCTAAATTTCACAATAATATCAATTCCCCTAACATGACTTGTACTAGATGGTATATTTCCCCCATCATGACTTGCAGTGCTTGCTTTCATATCACCAGTATGACTTGTAGTGACTAGTTATTTTCCCCCAAACATGAATTGCAATAGTTGATTGCTCGTCTCCAACATGACTTGTAGTGGTTGGTGACATCTCCCTTTGTTTTTTCTTATTTTTCTTGTTCTTCCATTTTTTATTCCTTTTAGAGTTATGGTTACTAGGAGATGCAATTACACTAGAAGAGGAAGGAGGGGAAATATATTTCATCAAAAAAAAAATATTAGGAGTATTTAGAACATGGAAAATGGTCATTAACCAAACTGGTAGCCCTGCGGACAAGCTAGGAATATTGAATATGGTTGTCAAAGGTGCACAAAATATTCCAAAATAAGGAGAAGTAGAAGAGTCCCCATTCATAGGGGTCCCTTGATTTTTTTTTCATATAATAATTTCCTCATATATGACTGGTATTATATGAAACGGGAGTGTTGGTGGGATATGGAAACATCGATCCTCCCAGATAACTACCCCGAGAGACATTGGTTCTCCTAGAGACATAACTTCCCCCAACATTAGGAAAAAAAATAGGGGTAGGACCAAACCCAAGGTTAAAATTCCAATCAAAAGGAAAAACACCATTTTTTTATCATCAACATTCCTATAGGTTCACCATAAATATATTGGAATCCACTTCTAGTAGTAATACCAAGGCCTTTCCCCCCACTGGAAACAAATCCATATCTAGGAAATTGTGATGATTTGATGTCAAAGGAATAGATATGGTTATACTCATCCCACCAAGTGGTGGCAAGGAGGTGGTCATCATGACTTCTCCCAACAAAATTGCGGATGTATAAACTATTCCTCCCCTCTTGGCTAACCCATGAAATTTTCATTAAATTCAATGTTGAGTCCAAAAATATCAAATATATGGTCACAAGGTTGGTTGAGTGATGCTAATTTAAATTTGATAGGTGAGTGGGCTAGTCATTGGGATAAATACATATCCACTCTTTAGAGGGAACATATTAGACTTGTTCCACTAGGGGATGAACTTATTTAGGGGAGGATAATGCTTGGATGCAGTTACTCAACTAAACTAGGTTATAAGGAATTATTCGGTATAGGGATAAATTATGAGGCTTGGTGCTAGAAGAAACTTTGGAAAGTCAAATATACCCCCAATTTTTATTTATTTATGTGGCTTGCTCCTAATAGTAATGTACTGGCCTAAGAAATTGTAAGGAAAATAAACAAGGAGGGGCCTAGTTTTTGTCTTCTTTGTAGGAGCAGTGAGGAAACAATTGTTCATATTTTGTTTTGTCTTGTACTTATTCTTAGCATATTTGGAGGGACCTTGAATATCAATTAGGCCTCAAAAACTTATAGAAGGATAATTCTCTAGATGGTTCTCCAACATAGACTTAAAGCCTTTTCAAGAACTTCTTTTCTTGGTCCTTTGGGGTATATGGCTAGCATGTAACTCAAATTTATTTTGGGAAGGGGTTTTTCCATATTTTAAAACCTCTTCTCAAGTCTTTGGTTTAATCTCATATTATAATAACGATATTGTACAAAATCCACCAAGGCTTGTGGGTGATCTTATAGTGGACAGGTCTAAGCCATGGTGTTTTTTCAGTGGTGTTTGCTAGGATATTCTCTATGGATGTGGTTTTGTTATGCAATTTTTTGATCACCATTTTTTTCATCTCAAATCAAATGCATGGAGGGGTACTAATAATTTTAGTGAATTTATGGCTCTGTTCCTACTTTTAAAATTCTCACTACACCAGGGAAATGATACTCTTCAAGTATATGGTGATTATAAACAAGTCACAAACCATGTATATGGCAATGTACAGCTACATAATATCAACTTATTCTTATTGGCAGAGCATCTTCATAAGATCACTAGCTTATTTTTTCATATTGAATTTTCCCATATCTTTAGGGAATCAAACCAAACAATGGAAAAGATCTCTAAGGAAGGAAATCATATTTTACTTGAAAACCAAATCATACTAATGGAATTCGATGATGGATGAGAACTGATTCAAAGTCAATTAATTCTTCAGGAATTTTAATAATGTTATTACACCATAATATGTAAGATTTAATTCCTAATTATTTATCTTTGTAACTTTTGTTATGGACTGTTTTGGACTTTTACTATATAGGGAGTATCCCTAGTGAAGAAATTGTTAAAAGGATTGATAGGTACAGTTGAATAGGTTAATCTAATTGGAGGATCAGCTTTGATTGTGTTGATGCACTTGATGAATGTATGTATTTTCACCTTGAATATAAATATGCTTTTTTCTATGGGAAAAAAAGACATATTAAATTGTATTTCATTCCAATGATTTTTTTTTAACTTCTTGTAAGTAGTTGGATATTCAAAGTAGTGTTCACTATGAGAAATAATTAATAAACCCTCAAAAATCATATCTAGAGCATTAATATGATAGGTTACCTACCCAAAAATATCCCTTCACTTCCCACAATCCATCTACAGAGTGTTCAAGCAAGTTCATACATTTATATTTCATGTTGTTTGTTGCTAAAATATAGAGCTTGAAACCTCAACATACATTCCAAAGTTTTAATGGTGGAAGAGTCACTTTAGTTAGGGTTTTAAAAGAAGAGGTTTATGCCATCTACAGTAAGACATCCAAGAATGCACATTCTCCATATGTGATGCAAGAATCCATTTGAGAAACAAAACTCCTCTTATTTCAACAATGGAAAGATACCACAAACTTGTAGTGTTTAGTTGATGAGATTGTGGTTTTGTTGTAGATCAAAATTTACACAAAACAATTCATTTGACATGGTTGGGTTTACATTTTATCCATGAAATATTATTTTCCTAAACTAATTCTAACAAGTCACGAAATGAATGTCAAAGTGCAGATACAAAATAATATTATTCCAATGCTTCTATTCAATAGATCTTTTATTGGTTATTTATAAACCATATGAAAATCACCTCTCTTTTGTATGTGACATAACCACCAATATTCACATTGGCATTTAATTTCTCCCACTTTGTATGTATGCTAATTTTATTTTTATTTTAGATTGTGGGAAGATGAAAGGGAAAATGGTTGAGTAGTGAAATATTCACAGTTTTAATTCTAGTGAATTTTAATGTAATTATGCAAATGTGATTTAGGATGTTGAAACAATATATTTGGGAAGGAGACCCTCTATTGATCGATATGGTTGAGGGAAAAACTACACAAACTGTACATTGGAATGATTAATAAAAATAATAATAATTGGTTTTGATACAAGACGAATGATAATAATGGGGGCTATGATTCCACAAGAGAGGGGGATAAATGGGGGTCAAAGGGGAAACCCATGTCATTTTCCTTACTTAATGTGTCATTACAATATAATTCTTATTTGACTTATTAGACACTCAATCATTGAATCCATGTAAGAGGTTGGTTGAGGGAGTCAACCCACCTAGTTATGACAACATGGGATGAGTACAAGAAAGCATGGTAGAAGTTTCATAGTCAAGAAATCCTTTTGGGGAAGAGTGAGATTCAAGCAAGAAAGGGAGAAGAAGGAAATTCAAGTAGGAAGAGGGAACATTTTTTACATTCTAATTTTTGGGTAGTAAGAGATGAGTTGGGTGTTGGAAAACAACACCAGGAATGATAGCCATGGAAATAAACCTTGTTGGGCTAGGTTTGATGGTATAAATTAGGTTAGGTGCTTGTGACAACTTGGAGAAGCTATGAATTAATGACAATAATGATGATGTATGGTTTTAATTGACATTTCCTATTGAGGACATAGTTCAAGAGCCTTGAGAAGGCTATTGTCATCACTTCTAGAATATATATAAAGTATTAGAGTCCCCATCTATGAGATTTCCTATCTAATTAGGTGCATTGGAGACCTGTACGAAAGTTGTAGGGCATGAGGGACTGTGTGGTAGAGAAGAAGGATCCCATTCTGTGGGTTTTGCAGGTTGAGGGGAAATAGAATTGGTGGATTGGAATTATTGTAGGACTAAGACCTAGGTTTTTAGGCTACTGAATGTGGGGAGTGGACAGACCTCCTTTTGGACTAATAGCCTCAGCGTGGGGGTGGATTGATGTTGAGAGAAAATCAACAACAAGTCGATGCTTTGGAGGAACATCCTTTGTATGCATCTAATTGGTTCATCTATTTAAAGATAAATTTTTGTTATGTTTATTATGTTAATTCCACTGTGTAAAGATGAATATTGGAATGTTGTGCTTTATTTATTAAATGCATTCATGATTTTTTATTATGTTGTTACATGCATGATTAATTTAACATGCTCCCTACTATTAATTTTATTTTCATGTAGCATTTAAATCCATTTTTAGTAGGTGGATATGTTACAAGTAGAGTCCAAAGTGAGTCAATTGGGTTTGACTACATGACCTAGGCATTCCCCATCGACAACATACCTTTGGCGATGGTTCAACCAATTGAGATAACCCCTAGGTCCATTTTTCCCAAGGAAATGAAAGGAATCTCCACTGTCCGATCACTATGGTGGCTAGTAGCATTAGTAGACTTTACCAAATTTGAATCCGTGACATATGGCCTCCTCATTGGCAACATGTGTTGGGTTAATGGTTCAATTGATTGAATTGTCCCTTGGGGCTCGTGTGTCCATCTGTTCACACACACACACACACACACACACACACACACACATGTTTGTGTGTGTATGTGTGTGCATGCATGTACAATCACACACACACATGCTTGGTGAATTATGTTAATAATTGCAAATGGATTGTTTCAAGACATAGTCTGTCATGAGGTGTTTGATTCTAATTTGACTAAGGTTTGAGTCTTGTTGGGTTATCAAATATTATTGTAGCTACAAATTGAAAAGACCTCCATTCAAATATTTCAAGGGAAGGGGTTATTTTCAGAGCTTTTACTGAGGAAAAAAATAGTTTAAATAAAAAATAGATAATTAAAATTAAAATTAATTAAAAAAAAATTAGAATAGTCAAATAAAATCACATTTTGGAAGGAAGAAACAATTGAACGCTTTTATTTATTTATTTTGAATTTACTAAAATGTGTATATTGTAAACTATTAATCTAATATTGTAGCAAATAAACCCTCCTTCCCTTCACAAATCCTATAATAATTCGACAAACATTTTTGGATGAACAAAGTTCTACCATGATCCAGGATTTGTGCATGGTGGAAGAATATTGTTATGTTTTTTTTTCGATCGTAAATTGACCCCAAATCATGCAATTATAATTATAGATAAGCGGGAAATTTGACTTTCTTTATGGCTAAATGGTCAAAACTATAGGTAATTTTGCTACAAGATTAGACAAATCCAATTGTAAATAATGAGAGATACATGTGTGTTTTCACATATCTAATTTAATGATTGTTTTTATTGTTAAATTTTTAATTGGAAACCTGATGCAGGAGCATCGTAAGCAACCAGCCAAGTGAGCATGAAGGCGAAAGACAGTTGGGAAAAGAACAACACACGTTTTGCACATTTTGAAATATTTTTGGAAAGATTAAGAAGCGGATATTAATGTAGTAGCTAGAAGTGTACTTGCATTTATATATGGCTGTTATAAATAGATCGTGAGCAATTTTCTCTCATCTGTCATTGTAAAAGGAATTTAAGCCTAGTTAATGAATGTAGGTAGATTTGAATTATAGATTAGACAGTTTAGAAGAGTAGGAGGGAAAACGGATATAGACACCCTCACCATTGTATCATTGTAGGATGATGAACATTATTCTCATCAAGAGATGTAGCAGTGAGTTGTAGAGAAGAACCCATGGATAGGAGTATTTGAATTAGTATATGAAGCTTTGACTCAGATTTCATGGTGTTATGATGTTTTATGTTTATACATGTTGAATGGTATGCTTACAGTTGTTTTACTCTCTCTGTTATGTATTTATTATGAGGATATGTTGTGTATGTATGATTTCATGTTGAATGTTTGAAGTCTGAGAGAGAGAGAGAGATAGAATGAGTTTCAATTGTTTCTCTTCCTGAGTGAGAGAAGTTCCTGCAAGGAGTGTAGTGAAACGTATGCAAGGTGTGCGTTGACGAAGGTTATGAGTTTTATCTCAGAAAGATCAGGAGGGATACCATTGTTCTCATTCCAGCAAAAGTGTAGGTGGAGCACAGAAGCCGTGCAAGGTGTGCGCAGGCTAGTCGAGGCCTTAAACTTATCAACTAAGGTTGAAAGCTAAAGGAATGTTGTTGTAGAAGGTGCACAAAGTCGAAGAATCAAATACTTAGAAGTATTTGAAAGATCGCCACAAGGAGTGCGCGCAGGAGTCCCTTCAAGACTTGAGTTGCAAGTGAAAGCTCAGAAGGGTCAGCACCTTTTGAAAGTACTCAAGGGGAGACGGAGATGAAAACATCTCGCAAAAGTTAAGTTCTAGTGGAATAACACTGGTTCATTTCGCAGAAGCTGTCAAGGAGGAAACGAGCTGTTAGAATTATCCAACGAGAACTTCTGATGTCGCAAGGACCGTAGGATCCAGAGAAGATGCAAGGTGGATAGGGGAGGACGAACCCATCACTTTGGTATCAGGAATCAACATGGAATGTTGATCATGATTTGTTGTGAGCCGTCAGATCATTTCGGGGATTCAGAGTTTGTAAGTCCAGAGTGTAAGCCAAAATCCTTGGTCACTCTAACTCTTGAATCGTGAAAATAATTGTTAAGTGAATGATTTCAAGATTTCGGTAATTCGGGATTCAGAATACTGGGAATCCTGATGACAAGGAGCCAAGGGCCTTTGCATTGAAAACCCTGAAAGTTACGAAACCCAGAATATCCTTGTAGTGGCATTTATGCATTTCAGGGATCGACGTTTCGACATTCCCATTGACAAGGATTCAGGGCACTTCGCATAACAAACCCCGAAGTTGCGAAACGCGAAATATTGTGAAGTGGTGTTTCGGCATTTCGGTGTTTCGGGGTTCGGGAATTTGGGGATTGTGGTGACAAGTGTTTTGGGGTCGAGAGTTTTGAATTTCCAGTACCTAGAAGCCCAAAATAACATGGGTTGTTGGATCTAAAGGGAGGCTATTATCCATTTATTTCATGGAAGGCGCCATTTTAGAATTCGGGGTTTCGAAGTGGAAGGGAATGACAGTCGAAGGCTTGTTCAAGTCCCGAAATCCGGGAAGAGTGACAGGTGGCAGGGATCCACGTCAGAGACCAAGGACAGTTGAGAAGACAGGTGGCACGTACTCATGGACAGGTAGTGTCAATTCCCATTGACCATTTCGGGGTTTTGAAGATTGGAGAGTTGAGAAGCCTTGCATCAGGATTTGCAAAGTCGTGAAGTCCGAAACTCTGAATCGACGAAAAGTTCCATTTGAAGCTAGTATTTTGTTGAACGCATTGGGGTTCATCATTTCAGTATTTTCGAAAACAAGAGGTTGGGGTTCTTTGTTCCAGAATTCCTAAAGTCATGAAATGCGATACAGCTGTGCAGGAGGACGCGGTCGAAGATTTCGATGTTTCGGCATTTCGGGTTTCAGTGGGTTAAAGAGCCAAAAACATGATAGCGGGAATCGTGATATCGTGAAACCCGAAGTCCTGAAGTAGCAAAGGGCTCGACTTTATTGTGGTCAAGGAGACTTAGGTGACACCTTGTGTTTGATCACATGGGGCATACTCATAAGGACCTGTGGATACACCATCGTGTGTGTGAGGGACTCCCTGTGGGGAAAATTAAAGATTCAATCAGACTCAGGAGGGTAGATTTAGAACGATCCTGAGCAGATCTCGGCCTGAGGGTTCGAGGGTCTGCGTCAAAACCAGATTCTGTGCAACCATAAAATATAAATATAAATATATATATATATAGAGAGAGAGAGAGAGAGAGAGAAAGAGAGAGAGAGAGACAGAGGATCTACAAAATCCATTAATATTTATTTTTCTTTAAGTTTCATGTTATTTTCACAAATTTCTCATTTATTTTGCAACAATGTTATTAAATTATGAATATATAAAAGTAACCAATAATTTTTTTGAAGCTAACATGAAGAATTTAGTCCCAAGTTTATCTTTTAATCTACAACCATATATTCAAACTAATATAGTGAACACAAAATTAAATGGTTAACTCTATTGTAAATATGCTTCAAACAATCAATACCAATTATTAAAGAAGCTCCCTCTAATATAATCATGATACAAGTCTCCATTCTAGGCCCTTTATAGCTATATAGATTCAAATATCACATATTACTTGCAGAACCATTCCATGCTATACAAAATAGTATAGCATATTGTGAAGACATATAGAATTTTCATGTAACTCTTAATAGGATGAAGCAATGAGTAGATCATCATTACATTAAACAATTTTTTATGTAGGAGATTACTGATATCCATAACTCCAACCCAATAAAGAATAACATGAAATATAATACAAATTGAAAATTTACTCCAAATTTTTAGACTTATGATTTCGAGTTTCCTTTATCTAATCATGTATATTGTCTAATAATAATAATTGGGTAGGGTATCATAGTACAAAATGAACTTATAAAGTTGTATTTTTTGTTCTTCTTCTTTGAAATATATACACATTATGGAATATCTCATTAAGTAAAAGAAGATCCCTCAAGAATAATTCAAATTGGAAGACCACTTCATGAAACAACATTCTCAAATATAACTATTTCTGAGTAATTCCTTTTAAAAGGAGAGCTATACTATGTTCCTTTTTAAAATCAGAGCTAGACTATGTTCCTAATCCTTATTTGTATTATTATATTAAGTATACCTAATTATATTTCCCCTGATAAAATGAGTCCTCTGATCACTCATGAAAATTCTAGGGCATCCAAATCTTCGAACTACTTGTTCAAACAAGAAGTACGTTGCAGTCTTTGCGCTGCAATACTTTATTGTTGTTGCTTCATCCCATCTGGTTAAATATTTTGTCATTGTAATGATACACCTTGATCCTGATATTCTAGTGGGTGGATTAATTGGTCCTACAAAATCTACTGCTTATTTTTCAAACACCTTAAGAGTTACCTGGGGTCTCAATGGAATCTCATCCCTCTTAGATGGATTTCCTACCCTCTAAAAGACATCACAATTGTGGAAATACTCCTTTTCATCCTTTTAAGTTGTTGGCCACCATAATCCTGCACACAATATCTTCTACGAAGTAGCCTTCCCTGCATAATGTCCTTCGACTATTCCTTCATGTTCTTCTGCCAAAATGATACAACATTCATGCTTCATAACACATCTTCTCAAAATTTTGGTTCCACCTACTTTATAAAAGTGTCCTGCAATAAGTTGATAGTCTACAACTCTAACAACCAAATTTTTATTCTGCGTAGTATTATATTCCTTTGGGGAAAATCGAGTACTCAAAAACTCAATAATGTCAACAAAATATTCATCAACAATATGTACTGAAACGAGTTGTGCATCAGTAAAATTATCCTCCAAGATGCTTGGTTCCTCTCCATTAGTTATCCTTGACAAATGATCTGGCCCTACATTCAGTTTTCCATCTTTCACAACAACTTCAAAATTAAATTCCTGAAATAACAACAACCATCTACATATTCTTCCCCCCAACACTAGGTTGTTGACTAGGTATCTAAGAGTAGAGTGATTTTTAAACATCTTAAAATGTTGGCCTAACAAATAATGTCTAAAATTCTGCAATGTATACACCATAGCCAAACCTTCTCTTTCTATTGTATTGTAGTTTTTCTTTGAATTTGACAACTTTCTACTTGCAAATGTTATAGGGTGATCTACAACACCTTCTCCTCATTGTGTGAATATTGTTGCAAGTGTTATTAAAGATGAATCTACATGAATGTGGAACTCCTTTAACCAATCTTGAAACACTAAAATTGGTGATGTCACCATTTTTTTCCTTCAAGATGTCCAAACTCTGCTGGCATTCATCATTCCACTAAAATTTGATATCCTTCTTTAACAATTTCTCCATGGGCATTGTAATATGTGCATAGGCCCTTATGAAATGTTTTTAACCTGCACAAAATAGATCTAGTTAAAAAATAACACACACATTTGCAGAGAGAATTTGAGAAATAAGGAGAGAAAGAATAGAAGAATTCTCATTAACCATTGTGAATAATGAATAATTTACACATGATATACTCTTTATGACTCAATGATTGCGCACTAGAGGAGAACCAATGCACCATAGTGGTGGTATAGAGTGATATGAACACACACCAATAGTTACAAGAGTGAACTGCCACCTAGTCTAGTTTCTCAGGATGTTACAGGAGTGAACTGCCACCTAGTTGAGTTAACTAGTCAACTAGTCTTCAATTAACTGAATGAACAGAGAGTAATGAGTTAAATTAGGGAATCAAGGGTAATGCGCCAATATGGTGATGACCCAAAGGAAAGGTCGAATTAGCATGGTTATGATCCCAATGTTCCATGGTGATAAAACCAATGCAACATCTAAACTCAACTCAACTAGTCAAACTGAAGTGTCAACTGAAAGAGAATATTCTCCAGGTGGAATATTATCCCCTAAAATATAGGAGACTGGATAAT
>SNQJ01S0012967.1:65187-81649 GCA_010110895.2 Picea sitchensis
ACCCCAGGAGTGGACTGGGGGCCCTAGATCTTGTCTAGGGTCTTAGCCATCCTCCAGGAGAATGTCTCTCGCTGCTGCATGTAAACTGTGTCCTTCACTCCAAGACGACTTCACAAATAATGAAACTTCTACTCAAAGAAGGTCTTGGTGAAGATGTATGTCGTATGTTCTACTGAAGGACAAAATTGTAGGTCTGTTATCCCCTCATGTACTAAGTCTCAGATGTAGTGCATGTGGATCTTGATGTGCTTCGTCTTCTTCCTCTAAACTGGATCTCTACAGAACTTCAGATTTCTCTAGTTGTCACACAAGATGAGGATCAGTCGATGAAACTAAATGCCCAACTCAGTGAGAAAATTTTGTACCCACATAGCCTTAATTGTTATGTTAACTACCCCTCTGTACTCTACCTCGAATGAAGATAGTGAAATGGAAGCTTGCTTCTTGCTTGACCAACAGATAGGCCTGGAACCAAGACTAAGTGAGTAACCAGATGTAGAACTGTGATCAGTCTTATCGCCAGCCCAGTCAGAATCAGTAAACCCGATGAGATACAATGTAGAGTCTATTTCATAATGAATCCAAAAGTTGATGGTTCCCTGCACGTATTGAAGGATACACTTTGCATCCTTCCAATGTAGCTCATGCGGCTCCTGCATGAACTTAGAAATTGTGCCAACTACATAGGAGAGGTCTGGTCTAGAGTGTGGGAGATACAACAAGATCCCCACAAGTTGTTTTTACAATGTGTTTTCAACCAATGGAGTCTCCCCGCCATCCTCAAGTTTGACTCTTTATAGGAAAGGAGTCGGAGAAGACTTGCAGTTTGTCATGTGAAATTTCTCATGGAGATCTCATGCATACTTGGCCTGAGACGGTTTGTTTCCTGATGCATCCTAACTGATCTCGAGTCCAAGGAAGAAGTGTAGTGGACCCATGTACATCATCAAAAACCTGTCATGTAGAATCCTCTTGACTGCAACAATCATTGACGTCGAGCAACCGATGATCAACAAATCATCAACATATAGAACTAAAAGTAGAAGTGAATCAGTCATCCTGAGCACGTAGACATTCAGGTATGATTTACAACATAAAAATTTATGTGACAATAGGTAGGAATCCATCTTGGCATACCATTTCCTTGGAGCCTGCTTGAGGCCATAAAGGGATTTCTTCAGTCGATAGAACAAAGATGAGTCCTACATAAATCCCTGGGGTTTCTCCATGTACATCTCCTCAGAGAGATCACCATGAAGAAATGAATTCTTAACGTCCATCTGATGGACTTTCCATCCCTTGGCTTCCTTGATGTCAACTGCCAATCATATGGAATCCATATTCACTATTGAAGCAAAGGTCTCATCATAGTCAATACCATGAACCTGTTGAACTCCTTTGGTGATAAGCCTAGCTTTGTATATGCTAATCTCTCCATCCGCTACACTCTTGATCCTGTAGACCCATCTGCATCTGACGAGTTTCCTTCCAGAAGGGAGGGTAACCAGATCCCAAGTTTGGTCCTCGAGGAGGGATTTGTACTCCTCCTGCATGGTGGATTCCCAAAAGGTATTTCCAACAACCTCGCCTTAAGACTGTGGATATGAAGACTAAACCAAGAAAATATGCCTGGAGGGAAATGGTTTAGTGTTAGTGAGTGAAAAAGGAGGCTCGTCGAAATAAAATCAAGTCCTCCTAGTATCGGTTGGATCACCAACGAGATCCCCTACATCATGAAGAGTAGTTTGTTCCCACTTGGGCCTCATATCTAGCTATGCAACTACATATAGATGCTCTAACTCTACATATGAATGTACTGACTCTGAATATGAATCATCTGAGTCCTCTGAATTGGATCTCTCATCTGAAGAAGAGTCGACATGTGCATGCTCATCATCTCAGATATGTGGAAGAGTGAAGGTGTCTGCATGCGGATCCTGAGGTGCATGCAAGACACTTTCCTTGAATTGGACACTTCGCTCAATGATCAGACGATTTGAGGAAAGGTCAATAAGTATATATCCCTTCACACCATCAGGGTAGCCAACAAAAATGCACTCTGTTCTCTGTGGATCAAGTTCCTTCCTCTTTTCAGAGGGAATTCGGGCCCATGCATGTGAAACAAAAATGCGAAAGTGGGTCACTTCCGGTTTGAGGCCGCTCCAATCCTTTTAGGGGGTATTATCCTTGACAGATCTATGGGGATATATTTTTTGGATGTATGTTGCACAATTAAGTGCTTCGGCCCATAGTCTTTGTGGTAGTGAATTTACATGCAACATGCAAGATGCCATCTCCTTTAGAGATCTATTTTTCCACTCAACAACTTCATTTTTCTGTAGAGTATAGGGAACCATGTGTTGCAACTGAATACTTGCCTCATGGAAAGTATTATGGATCTCATTATTTACATACTCTTCCCCATAGTCAGTTCAAAGAACTTTTATCTTCTTTCCGGACTGTGTCTCAACCAAGGCTTTGAAATATTTGAGGTGTTGAAAGACCTCAAATTTTTTCCTGAGAAAGTAGATCCATGTAAAACGTGAGAAAGAATGAACAAAAATGAGAAAAAACCTCTCTTTTATAATGGTTGGATGCAGAAAAGGACCCATAAGGTCATTGTGGATTAGATCTAAAGGTGTAGAATCTCTCAGACACTTTCCTTTGTTGAATTTATCTTGAGGGTGTTCTCCGAGAAAAAATCCCTCACACACTCCCTTGGAGAAATGGATGTTTGGTAGACCATCAACCAATATTTGCTTGCTAAGTTGTTGGTTGTATCTGAAATTCAAATTTCCAAACCTTTCATGCCATATCCTACTACTCTCATTAGCATGAGTAAGAAGTAAATCATAATCATGTTCAATGAATTCAGAAAATGTATACAATCTAGACTAATGATTTACCTCACCAGTAGCAACCCTAGAGTTGGTTTCCATGCCGTAGATGTCCACGAAATTTTTTGTGAATACAAATTTATTTCCAGTGCCAAAATTTGTCATCTGATACATGGAGAGAAGGTTGACAGAATGTTTGGGAATGTGTAGCACATTCTCGAAGCTTCCATTGGTGAGTTCAATCCTTCCTTTGTCGGTGACTTTGATAGAAGAGTTGTCCCCCATAAGAATAGGAGGAGATTTTCATGCATCCAATGAAGAACATACTTCGTCTGATGTATCCATGTGATGTTATCATCCTGAATCAACGATCCAAGCATTGAGAGAGTAGTTGATGACAATCAAGGCATGGTTAGAATTTCCTTTCTTGGAATTTACAACTTCTGGCTTCTTCTTCTTTGCACCCTCAAGGATGTGATCTCCAAGGTTGTTTTGATGAAGTATTTGAGACATCATGTATATATTTTTTTTCATGCATGTGGATTTTGGATGGAACCCTTTGTGAAAATACATGCATTTATCCCCTTTTCTTCCCTTTCCCCTTTGGATCCGGAGGCATCTGTGAAGGATTTTGTGTACCCTTCCTTCTTCAGATGTTCATGAGATTTCTGTTTATCTTTATATTTAGATTTCTTTTATGTTTGTATGCCATCATGCACAGTGAGTGCATGTGCCCTTGGGCCTTTTATTGTGCTCATGTTGATGAGCTTGGTTTTCTCTTGTGTCATGGATTCGAAAAAGTCCTCAAGAGAAGGCATCTTCCAGGTGGCTCCAGAGGATAATACGACAGTATGGAATGTGGATACACATTTAGATAATTCGGGAAAAAACTTGGAGAGAATTGTGAGAACCATTTGTTTCTCCTCCTTCGATTTATTAACCCCACAAGATTTGAGTTGCGACAGTAAATCCTTGAATTTTGTAAAGAAATATTGGATATTCTCGAAGCTTTTTGGATCCAATGTGAGAAGATCCACCTCAATCATGTGTCCCCTCATATCATCCTAATTTCCAAAGAGCCCTTCCAAGGTGGTCCAGGATTCATTGGGAGTCTTATAGGAAGATATGTGAAAAAGGAGATCGAGAGAAATAAGACTGCAAATTGTTCTGAGTGCCTCATCCATGTGATTTAAGTACTTGGATTTTTCTATGGTTGATGTCGGTTTTGTATCTGTATTCAAGTTTAACCTATCAAATCATTTGTTTTGGAGATGTATGGTTATTTTCTCCTTCCATGAAAAATAGTTGTAAGGTGTAAGAATGAATTCTTTTTGGAAATCCATCTTTCCACTGTCTTCAATCCTTTATACCTGCAAACAATTTTGGTGTAGATTTTGCTTAGCAGTTCGTCGACTCTAATACGATGTAAATGTGTTGAACCTTCACAGAATAGATCTAGATAAAAAATAATACACATATTTTCAGAGAGAATTTGAGAAAGAAGAAGAAGGAGAGAAAGAATATAAGAATTCTCATTAATCGTTGTGAATAATGAATAATTTACACATGATATAATTTGTATAACTCAATGAGTGCACACTGAAGGAGAACCAATGTGCCATAGTGGTGGTATAGAGTGATCTGGACACACACCAACAATTACGGGAGTGAACTTCCACCTAGTATAGTCTCTCAGGTAGTTACGTGAGTGAACTGCCACCCAGTTGAGTTAACTAGTCAACTAGTCTTCAATTAACTGACTGAACAAAGAGTAGTGAGGAGTTAACTCAGGGAATCAATGGTAATGCACCAGTATGGTGATGTTACCAAGGCAAGTTTGAATTAGCATGGTGATGATCCCAATGTTGCATGGTAATAAAACCAATGCAACATCTAAACTCAACTCAACTAGTCAAACTGAAGGGTCAACTGAAAGAGAATATTCTCTAGGTGGAATATTCTCCCCTAAAATATAGGACACTAGATAATGAATAATTATGACTAATAAACAAGGAAAAATATTAGGAAAAATAAATCTTAGGTGTGTGTGAAGTAACTCCAACATTAATTTTAAATGAAATATGAAGCTATATACACATGTCTAGAATCAATCTTAACACTTCAACATGGTATTTCAATAAGATAAAGAATGTCCAATCATCAAAGTAAACGTCCAAAAATTTATGTATAAAATACTTAAAGGAAACTACTGCTACCCTTTAAAAAATCGAAGGTGCATTCTTCAATCCACAAAAAATCACTATGTACTGATATGATCCCCATTTTGTACAAAATGTAGTCTTATGTTGATCCTCTGCTGCTATTCTGATTTGCTGATACCCTAAAAATCCATCAGTAAATGGATATGCTTCTTGTCCTCCTACATTCTCCAATACTTCATCTATAAATGGAGTAGGGAAGGGATCATGTAGACATGAATCATTCAACTTATTCAAGTCTACACAAATCCTTATTCCCCCTTGCTTCTTCTCCTGCACTAGAATAGGGATAATCCACTTTGATTCAGATAGGTTCAATTATACCAGCCTCTAACATCTTCTCAATATTTTCCTTAACTTTATGTTTGTATATTGGATTCAACCTGTAAGGTCTCTGTTTGATTGATATGGAATATAGTATTAGAGGAATCTTCATCTCTCCAAGTTCTCCTTCTACTCATTTCATCTCTGAAAATTATTGTTGGAAATAAGTCATTATACTCACGCAGTAACTGTGTTATGATTTCCACTTTTTGCTTGTCCCAATAGTCACCAATACTTGCAGTCTTCAGACTCTCCTCTGTTCCAATATTAACTTTCTTTATCTTTAGTGGTGCACCATATTATTCTGAATCTAATTGTGGACCTTATGATTCTCTTTCTCCTTCTACTTCTATTATATTAATATCGTGCAGGTTTTCTTCTACTAGATCATCCTCTACGATGTGATAACAATGTAGTAGCTCTTTGACTGTTCGTCGATTCTAATTCGGATACACTATGACTATTTCAAATTCAGTTTCTTAAAATATCATGTCTCTTACTACCTTTAGTGTTGTATCCACCATTGGGTTCTCATGCTCAAATGAAAATGTAATAATAAATTTATGTTACATTTCCTCCCAATTAGCAGTTCCTCTGTGCAGTTCTAGTTTTGTATACTAGTTCTTCGGGATTCCTTCCAATGAATGAATAAAATAGTGTGACCATTCCTCTAGTTTTACCAATATATATTGAACCATGCACCTCTCTATATGTTCTCTGGGTTTTTCAATCCCATCATACTTCTCCAAGTACTTATTCTCCTGCTTTGCACCAAATATAATGCACATTAACCTCTTGCATCGATAGTGATTATTGGTCTTCTCTTTATGAGAACCCCACCAACATGAAAGTGTTTCTTTCAATGCCATATATAAAACTAATAGTCTTTTATTTTCCATAAAATATAGTTCAAAAATACTTAAAAATGATTCCAAATTATTTTGACCATGAAAAGTAGGAGGTTCTCTTACCTTTGAGCCAATCCATCTCAATGCGCAGGTCATCTTGGCACATCTTGTGGTATAAATATCAAGTAATCATTTCTTCCAATTCTATAGTCCTATGTCAGAGTCTGAATCACATGAATGAATGTTTCTCTAGCTTAGCATTCCATATGCAGTGGGGTTACTGTATCATTCCATATGCAGTGGGGTTATTGTAGTGTTATTCCCATGCAGTAGTTCTATAAAATCAATTCACTTCGTCTGTGATGAAATTTTATGTCGCAGGTTCAATGTATCTTCCACCTTATGAGGGATCCAAGGGTGCTATAACTCTGTACTCTCCATATTCAAATATCATCTTCCTAGTATCCAAATTGATAATAGTGTGATTATCAAATGCCCAAGCCAGTCCCAACAATAATGGGTAAGGTTGAGTATTGTCTATTGTTATGAGGGAAATATCTCTATGGCTAGGGTAAAACACAACAGACATGTATGACGGTAGAAATCAACTCAATTCCAACGTATGCTATATAAACCAATGTCAAAAAGAGATAAGAAATAGGCCTACCTCATCCAAACATTTGATGATGTCCACCATTGAGCACTTCGAACCAAAGATTTATACCTGCAACAAGTTCTCAACAAACAAGCAGAGAAATCACATAGTGATAATATAAAAGGTCATAAAATTGGATAGAATAATCCAATAATAAACATAAAAAACATGCCCATGGATAATAATCATACATTTTCACGATATCAATTGGACAGGAAAGGAGTATTTCTATTAATAAATAATCAGCAGAAGTGAAAACATTACAAACTTTTGTGTCGGCATCGTTCAGAACTGAGAAACCAAGTTCCTTCCAGTTGGGCCTCCACCAGTTCAATCCTCCACCAAAGACAATCTCATAGAAGGGAGGCAATGAGGTTCTCCATCAATAAGGGAATATATTGAGGGTTGAACATTGTGTTCAAACTTAAAGGACAAAGGGATGCTGACTCAATATGAAGTAATAATTTCTCAAGTGTAACTTTTCTCTAAAAGTTGAATTCTCTCTCCTTTTCCATAGCTCAGAATTGGTTTCTTTATAGAATTCAAAATTAAAATGAAGGGTTGATTCAGAGTGTTTCCAGTATATGGAAGACCAAGGATCATAGATCTCCTTTCATGACATGGAAACCCGACATTTAATTTTTATTTTCTGGCACAAATCTCGATGTACACGAGTTGTAACAGAGAAACCTATGTATACGGTTGTTGTATAAGGTGTAAGATGTGTAAAAGTATACAAATTTTATATTTTTAGCTCTAGATTTATCAATCATGGAAAGTAAGTCTGCACAGAGAAAATGGAGTAAGGCCCTTTCTACAATATTGCATAGGGTGAGGAAAATCTTCCTCTAACATATGCCCCCTAATGTGTGAGGTCAGAGGAGAATTTGCGATGGTCGAAATACATTATAAATAACCTAGAAGTGGAGTGGTAGAGAACCATATGGACGAACTCAATTTCCCATTACATTATGCACTAACTTTCCATACATGGTTGCCAAAAATTACACTGTAGATCCATGTGAAAAATATACCAAATAAGTGTTTGTGACCATGAATAGGCAAATACAAATGTGGTTACATGCCAATAGTTTTCATAGTCATGAACAAGGCCTAGTAGAACCAGTCTCAAAACCAATATGAATATATCTATATACCATGGAGTATGATCTGATCTCCCATGATCACTGAAGTCGTATAGGAACTGGTCCAATGAAAAAGGAACCAACAACTCAGGAAAGTTGTGGCCACATAGTGATGTCTTCAAGTCTTCTACACAATCCGTCAAAGGTGAAAGTCTACATCATGTGAATAAAGGAGTTGAGGTCGAACACAATGAGAAATCATTTGATTATTGGTCATTGATGTATACCATTAACAAATGCGAGACAACCTACCGATCATGAAAGTAGGTAGCAAGGCACCGAGTACATTCTTACAAGTGTGAATAGAGGATTTAGAGTCGAACACCTGAAGAATCCATCGATCAAGAGACATTGATGTATTCCCAACTATCAATGGCGAGAGAGCCTGCCACTGATGACTGCAAGCATCAAGGTACTCATAAGACTCTAGGTCTCGTTTCCAAAATAAATGATCTGAAGTTGATGGAAAGAGACCCGCTGAAAGGAAAGAATTAAGACATATCTCATCAATCAGCATGAGGTACAAAGTAGGAGCTTCATGATTTGGTGGAAATTGGACGAAGAACATGTTCACAAACCAACGACTATGTGCATCTTTTGCGTGTACCAAGTGCAAGAGGTACACGAAAAATACCCTCTCAATAGCAGCCAATGATGAAAATGACTGACAAAGGATAGGAAACCGCCAATAATGCTAATGGCATCCAAGACACTACACAAATCCCAATGTGTGAATAGATGTCTTATCGTCGAACACAAGGGAAACCACCTAGTCAATGACCAATAATGAAATGTCGATCGTTGGGTTCATGTTTACCTACCAATGATAAAAGTAGGGCCAGGGTGCATGATAGGACTAAAGTATCATGTGATTCTGAGACAAACTGAGGGTATGGTCGACATCCAAAGTCAAGAGTTCTGAGGAGTGGCCAACACAGATTGATAGGCTTCCTTTGAATAAGAGTATGAGACATATGGAGGAATCCAGTAGCATAAACCTGATGATAAAATCATGAGATGCAGAAGGCATCAATGAAGTTCTGTGTAGGGACTGGCAAAGTAACCAGTCGGTAGAGAAGACTCTGTAACGAGCTCAGCTTCCTAAGGCCATGCTAATCCAAAAATTATGATGAAAAATGGACTCAACAATTTTTTTTTATGTTCAAAGGCGACACAAATGTTTCCGATATAAGATAATACTCCCTTCTCTCCCATCTTTTTTTGTTTTTTCATAAAAAAATGAATTCTATGATACAGAGGAGGAAACGAGTATCACAAGTAAGAAAAAATAGTTATAGTAGTGGAACATACCTATGCTCACTGTAGGCAAGTGCATGCGGGAGATGGACACTTGGGGGAATGTTCCCTCCTAGGTATAGGGTGTCAAATTGCGAAGGATATAAACAAGGATCTGTTTGGTTGAGGATGCAAAAACTGCTAAGGAAAATGGTATATAACGCAAAGCGATAATTGACTATAGGTTCAATACTACAAGCAAGGGCATGAAACACAATAACAACTTAATGCCAAAACATGTCCTTTTTTATGTCTTTTAGTCTATTTGGTGTAAAAAAGGGGTAAACTTGTGCCAAATAGACGTCTTTTCAAAACCAATTTACGAGTGTGAAAAAGACAAGTTCACTTGACGATCTTTTATCTTTTTGATAATGAGTTGGAAAAGATATTAACTAATACTTGTGATCTTTCAAGTCCAATTAAATGAGTGTGAAAGGGACAAATCACTCGACAATCTTTTCGTCTTTTTAGACGAGTTGGAAAAGGGCTTAAATTAAACTTGTTTGGGAGATTCTAGGCGGGAAGTCTCGAGGGAGGCCAAGGATATCATGCCAGATGTAAGGCCTATCCATAGAGATCCTTACCAAACAAAAATGTAGATATAGAAATGCTATCATAATTTCTTTTATGTTCACTATTCATCATAATAACAATTCACTGTTCAGCAGAATTTAAAAATGAGAAGCATGACAATGAATAACATGTTCAGCATAAAAAAAAATTAGCAATATAACAATAATTAACACAACATATTAATGATAATAAATACCTCAAACTGATTTTTTTCTGAAGATCTACCCAAGTTGAAGCTCTGCCCAAAACTGATTAACCTCCCAGCCAGCTAGGAACTGCCTATCTGGCTCCCTAGCCCCATGATTCCTTACGGTTTCCTGGCCCCCGAGCCCAAAATTCCCAGCAACACTAGTGCCCCATGAGAGCTTCCCAAAAACCCTTTCTCCAATTTCCTCCTCCCCCTTTTGAAATTCAGAAATCCTCAAACAGAAAACCATCCCTCTTCCAAGTCCTCCCCTTCTTTCTTATCCTCCTCTCTCAAATCTCCCTCATTAATTCCCAACAACCTTATCCCCCCATTAATTCCTAACAACCTTATCTCCCCATTAATTGCCAACAACCTTATCTCCCCATTAATTAGTTCACCCACCTTTTAATAATTAAATAATAAAAGACTTATTAATATATTTTAATAATTAATTAAATTTAAATGAAAAACTATGATAAAATTAATCAATTTGGGTTGTTACATACACCCACCCTTGAAGAAAATTTGTCCCGAAGTTATATTAACTTTCCATACAAGGGTAACGACACAAGATTCATACATCCGGATCAAATAATCAACATCATCAATTTAAAACACTTATACATACTAGTGTACATGTGCAAGGCATACATGTGTAGCTAGCACATATAGGAATCATGCATGTACTAATCAAAATAATTATCACTCCTAAAGTAACTCTTGTATGCGTCCAATCCAATCAACAAAACCATTCATTTCATAAAATATAGTAAACTATTTAAATGTTCCAGAAATTCCTCATTTACAAAATTTTAGCACAAGCTACATTCACTTTGGTAATTTTAGTTTAGTTAAGTAAATATAAATATATGTATATAATACATACCTCCACCTATAGGTTTATCTAGTCCCTTTTATGTCTGACCCTATTCTTTTCCATGCCCTTGTTCTTGCCCAGACTGAATATTAACCTCCCAACCAGCTAGGAACAGCCTCTCCGGCTCCCTAGCTCTAAGAATCCTTGCGGGTTCCTTGCCCCTGAGCCCAAAATTTCTAGCAACACCAGTGCCTCATGAGAGCTTCCCAAAAATCCTTTCTCCAATTTCCTCCTCCTCCTCCCCCTTTTGAAATTTAGAAACCCTCAAACAGAAAATGATCCATCTTCCAAGTCCTCCCCTTCTTTCTTATCCTCCTTTCTCAAATCCCCCTCATTAATTCCCAACAACCATATCCCCTCATTAATTCCTAACAACCTTATCTCCCCATTAATTCCCAACAACCTTATCTCCCCATTAATTAGTTCACCCACCTTTTAATAATAAAATAATAAAAGACTTATTAATATATTTTAATAATTAATTAACTTTCAATTAAAAACTATGATAAAATTAATCAATTTGGGTTGTTACACCAAAATTCTTTGGAATGTCATTATCTTACAGATAGCCGACATAATATTGGGAAAACCCAAATCTCTCTAAGTCAAGGAGGATAAAGAACTAACAGAGTATATAGTCTCTTTGATCGACTGGATAATGTTTTTGACAGGAAAAGACATAGGTGGGGGCATGTGATACCCTACAAGGCCATCCCAATTGAAGGGAACTTCCTCAAGACTTGGAGGGAGAGCACTCGGGGAGAGTATAAATCTCTCTCGTTCAGAAGGTGTAGGATCAGGAATGTTGATGACATGGTTGAAACATGCATCACCCTATACAAGGAGAGTAGGATTGACTAGATATTGCACTGGTATGGACACTTCTTCAATACTAGGTTGAAGAGGATCCATGATAACGGATATAGGAAACACATCACACTCAACAATGGGGGTGAGGTTAGGAGGGAAATGCAGTGGCGTGACCGTCACTTCAATCAAAGGAGGAACATGATGTGGGGAAACCACAAGTGCCTCAGAATCTGAAGGGACCTTTGGTGAGCCTCAGGCTTCTGGTATCTCAATAGTGACTGGACACAGACGAGTAAGGTGATATCCTTTTCAAGTACTCCAAAGGAATTTGGGCTCATGTATGAGGCTTCAAGGCTTCTCAATGCCCCCAACATCATTCACACTGGCTGGTAACATACTCTCAACATGACAAGAATAGGTGGGAGTGTCATCTACTGCATGATGTATAGAGGTTGGAGATGCAACATTGATATGACTCGTGGTGATTAAATAGGTTCCCCCAGCATGGCTCGCAGTGGTTGGGTATGGGTTTTCAACCGGACTTGTAGAATTAGTTGACTCATCTCCAACATGACTAACAGAGGTTGGTGACAGAGCTCCAATATGACTGACAGTTACTGGGATAGTGGTAACATGTGTTATTTGATGTCGAGGTCTAGGGAAAGATTGACTATGAAATATTGCAGGCCAGGAAGGGTCCTGGTTTACCCCATGTCCATGTCTGGAAAGGTAGTATCCTTCGTTTAACTATTTCGAAGAGGTGTGTATGAGTATCATGACTGAAGTCTGTGAAGAGAAGGAAGTATGATAAGGACTATTCATGTGAGGATATATGTTTCCCCCTTGTGAAGGGGTTCCATAAAGAGGGTAGCCTGAACCGTAAAATTGATTCTCCCTGTAAGAAACACCCGGGAATACATGAGTGCCCGTCATGGGAAAAGTATTCGAAGGAACCGACATGGAGGATGAAGGATACATAGATGGGGTGTAGTAAGTAGAGTAAGAACCCATATGAGTATTGGCTTCTAGAGGAGCATAGCTAGGATTGGATTTGTAAAAGGGGAGGTTCCAACCTCCCGCTGTGAAAGTGGGTTGAGGGACATGACTTAGATAAAACAAAGACGTAAGAATTGGGGCCATGGTGCCCCGAGATCCAATGCTAGGATTCATATAAGTGGAACAGGGAGAGAATTGAAAGGGTGAAGGCATATCAACAAGAGAATGACTAGAGACCCAAGGTGCAAACTGAGTACCAAAGTTCTGCATACTATTATAATAAACTAGAGGATTCATTCCCATGAAATGAGTAGGCATCATGGGGTAAGAAGAAGTAAAAGAGGGATTCTAAGGGACTCAACTATCCATGATAATGATGACTCATTATAGACTCTTAAGTCCAACTAGTAATCAAATAGGACACCAAAAGTCAAACGGTCAATATGCATGCAAATGGGGTAAAGTGGTTGAGTGGCCTCCCTCTCTAAAGAATTTTTGTCTTGCCTAAAAGGGGCCTGAGACTCCTTGCTAAAGACAGGAGGTAACAAAATTAGTTATAAGGTCTCTCATGGGCTTAACAATCAGTCGGTCAAATCCCATTGGAGAGGTAATCCTCCATAAAGGTTGTGTGTTGTCTAACCCTTATCTGACCCAGGGTACCTGCAGAGTAACCCCTACAAGTATCCTACGAGAAACCTAAGTCAAGCAACTAATAAACCATTGTATAATCGATGCACAAGAGAGAAGTCATAAGTCAAGTCCACCATATGGGCAGGGTAGCAAATCTCAAAACCTTGAAAGCACTGCCTCTCATGGAGGTAAGGGAACTAACAAGATCCCCAGATACAAATAGATCCCCAGAAATATCCCTGATGCTATGAAGGTATTGGGGGGATATCCCTTCAACCAAATTCGCGTGACCTCATGATTAACTTTAGTGTGAGTGGAGCCTCCTGATATTACCAACTATACAATGGATTTCTCCACTCCCTGACTCAAAAAAATATGTTGATTTAATTTCCTTGGAGAATTTTACTCACAAAATCCTATTCCAAGGCACTAAATCCTAGGCTAGTTTGTGCACCCTAGAAAATAAAATCGTTACTAATTTTTTTTAAATTATAACATTGATTTTATGGTTGTGATTACTCAAAAAGGTATAGTGATGAAACCCATGGTTTTATGAGTCTGGAAGAGAAGTAAATATGAAAGTAATGCAAAGTCCTAACTTTAAATTTTGATGAATTATATGCTCCTAAAAAATGAAGCAATTTTCAAATTCAAACTTGCAATTCAAAAGTAAAGATGCAATCTTTCACTATATGCACTAAGCTAATGATAGAGATTCAAAGACAAAACTCCCAAGCAATGAAAAATGCCTATCTTTTTTATTTTCAATATATCTAAATTGAAAATGCATGGATTGAAAAGTAACTAGATATATATATAACCCTACTATGTATAAAAGACAGATAACTCAAGCAGGATATCAAGCAAGAAAGCACCCAACCCAATGACCAAAGACAATAAAAATGAAAATATGAAGAGAACGATTTCGCCAAGAAATTCAACCAAAAGAGGGTTTCTTGTCATTCCACATGCACTCAGCAGGCACTACAAAGACCTAAGAAGGCTCAACAAGCATCAAATTCTACCCAACAAACACCAGACTAGGAAAACATGTAAGGAAAAAAGGTGTACATGACTATTTGGGAAAATAGAGAATATATATACATGAGAAAGCCTGTGTGTATACATGACTGTCAAGAAAAAAGGTGTGTATATGATTTGAAACAAGTCTAGGCAAGGGAAAAAGGATGAAAAATTAAACCCAAAGTGAACAAGAGTTGTCAAGCCATGATACGACAAGAACCACAATAGAAATGAGAGCATTATAAGGAGAAAATTACTTCAAATCCTAAGAAAGAAAATTCTTCCCCAGTGGAGTCGCCAATTTTGTTACGAGGAAAATCTCTCTATGGCTAGGGTAAACCACAACATACAGGTATGAATGAAAAAATCAACTCAATTCCAGCATATTCTATATAAACCAATGTTGAAAAGAGATAATAAAGAGGCCTACCTCATCCAAACATTTGATGATGTCCACCATTGAGCACCTCAACCCAAAGCTTTATACCTACAACAAGTTCTCAACAAACAAGAAGAGAAAGCATATAGTGATAATATAAACGGTTAGCACATTAGATAGAATAATCCAATAATAAACATAACAAACATGCCCATGGATAATAATCATATATTTTTACGATAACAATTGGATGAGAAAGGAATATTTATATTAATAAATGATCATCAGAAGTGAAAACATTACAAACTTCCATGTTGGCACGATTCAGAACTGAGAAACCAAGTTCCTTCTAGTTGGTCCTCCACCAAAGGCAAGATCCTAGAAGGGAGAAAATGAGGTTCTTCATCAATAAGAGAAGAGCTTGGGGGCTGAACACTGTGTTCAGACTTAAAGGACAAAGGGATGCAGACTCAATATGAAGTAATAATTTCTCCAGAGTAACTTTTCTCTCAAAGTTGAATTCTCTCGCCTTTTCCATAGCTCGAAATTGGTTTCTTTATAGCCTTCAAAATGAAACTGAAGGGCTGAGTCAGAACATTTCAAGTATATGGAAGGTTGAGGATTAGAGATCTCCTATCGTGACATGGAAGCATGATATTTAATTTTGATTTTCTGGAACAAATCCCAATGTACACGGGTTGTACTGGATCAACGTTCATATACGCTTGTTGTATAAGGTGTAAGATGCGTACAAGTGGGAAAAATACTATTTTTTTCTCTGGATTTATCAATTAGGGAAAGTAAGTCTACATAGGCAAATGGAGTAAGGCCCTCTTTGCAATATTGTATAGGGTGAGGAAAATCTTTCTCTAACATATACTATATCAATCACTTCAAAGTTTGGCATGGTTCATGCACCATATAGATCCACTAGTATCCCCTTCAATCTACCAATTGACACCATTCTATGCTGATTTGTGAGCTTCAACTGAATAGGTGAATATCCTAGTGTGGGTTCCCCCATGGCTTCCCATCTATTCTTATAAATAACATTTACTTAAAACCCTAAATCTAGTATGATATACCCCATATTAAAATTGTTGGTTGTGGAGACTGATTATCTTCCTGATTCAGAGGTCTTTTACTTTCGGCCCTGTGTATACCCCATGAAGTATTTACACCCCAGAAGTATGTACACTCTTCCACGTGGGGGAGTGTAGAGGGGGGGTACCCCCTTTGCGAGGTTTGGGGAGGCTATCCCCCCGGCTGGGGGGGTCGGGGGCGAAGCCCCTGAAGGAAAAATTGCCTTGTAAATGTATATTGTAATTTCAATGTAAATATGGACCGTTCATTATAAGGTCACAGATCTAACAATAGAGATTATGTTAGGGTTTTTTTCCCTAGATGGCAACCCTATTTTATGAGGGAAATGTATTGCAGCTATGGTTGATGCGAATATTGTATTCTGAGATAGGAGAGTGTGAGAGAAAGAAGAGGAAGTTACAGCAGGTTTGCTATAGGTTGTATCTCTTCATATGCTTGATAATAATAAAGGAAGGACCTGGAAATTTCTCTGGTGGACGTAGCCCACACTGGGTGAACCACGTAAATCTGTGTCTCTATTGTATTGTGTATCTTTTGTGTTTTGTTTCCGCATTTGTTT